>PVJX010004406.1:0-95267 GCA_004027295.1 Dolichotis patagonum | reverse complement strand
CGATCCCAAACAGACCTGGCCAAGATGCCAGTCTCCACAATATTCCCAATCCAAACAGCCCGGGCCACTCTGCGGGTCCGAGAGTTTTGGGTCCCAAAGAGACAGGCCGAAATGCAGGTCTGTGCAGACTTTGGATCCAAACAGCTCAGGCCACTGTACGGTCCGGGAGTTTCGGGTCCCAAACGGACAGCCTGAGATGCTGCTTTCTGGGAGACTTCCTGGGCGTGAAGGGCGGGGCTAGGGGCCCAAACACACCTGGCCCAGATGCCGATCTCCAGGCAGTTCCCTGCGGATGAAGGGCGTGCTTACCAGTCCCAAAGAGTCACACCGAGATGCAGGTCCGCGCAGACTTTCAATCCAAACAGCTCAGGCCACTGTAAGGTCCGGGACTTTCGGGTCCCAAACGGACAGCCTGAGATGCTGCTTTCGATGTTACGGTTTTAAGAGAGTCTTTGTAGACTGTAAACTGTCTTGTATGTGCTTCAATTAATAAAGGCGAGTAGTAAACAAAAACATCTTTGGCCATGGTAGTAAAGCTGACCGATGGACATTGGAGAGAGCTGTCTACTATACTATTTTCTCTATAAGTATGTTTGTAATTATCTTTAAGAAAAGTTCTCTAAAAGCAGTAATGGCACGGCCTCACATCCTTAAGGATGGCTGCTATTAAGAAACAAAAGGGTGTGAAGAAATCAGAACCATGATGGTACTGGTGGGAGTGTGAAACAGTACCTTCATTATGAGAAGCAGTTTGGCAATTTCTAAAATAATTACAAGTAGATTTCCATATGATCCAGTAATATAGTTACTGGGTATTTACCCAAAAGAACTGAAAGCAGAGAGTCTTAGAGTAGGTATCTGTGTATCTGTGTTCTTGGTAGCATTGTTACAACAGTCAAAAGACACAAAGAACCAAAGTGTTCCTCCACAGAGAAGGAAAGAAAATGTATATGAATATAATGGAATAATATGTGGACTTAAAGGGAAGGTAATTCTAATACATACAGTGACATCGATGAATGTGAGGACATATGCTAAATGAAATGAGCCAGTGTCCAAAAGACAAGTACTATATGATTTTCTTATATGAAGTACTCAAGTCAAATTCACAGACAGAAAACAGAATTTGGTTGCCAGTAGCTTAGAATGGGGGAGAACAGGAAACTGTTATTAAATGACACATACGGAGTTTTGCTTTAGTAAGACAAAGTATTGTGGTAGATGGCAAAACAATGGGGAATAGTCAACACTACTGATATACATATATACAGTCAACACTACTGATATATTAAAATGCAAAAAGGTAAAGTATTTTACAGTTAAAAGTAATGGCAGTGTTTATCTCATGATGAGTTGGGCTGATGTGAGTCACATGGCAGAAAGTCAGGTCACAGTGAAGATGGCCTGATCAAACATTTAGTAAACAGGCATTAAAAAAACTGCAAAGTCACTCCCTTTCACAATGTCTATTGTACCTTTTGGATATTATTTAGTCTTTCCATTTCTTACATAAAGGAGACAATACAATGTTTACACATGTGAGTCTGATTATTTCACTGATGATTGTAGTCTCTAGTTGCATCTGTGTACCTATAAAAGTCTCAAGTTTATAGCTGAGTAGTACTCCATTGTATAAATATACATCTTTTTAAAATCAAATTACTATTTAGAAGCACCTGTATGTTTATAATCCTATATCCACATAAAATGATTTAAAACCTGGGATGTTAACTTACCCTTACTATAGAGCAGAGATTGGTGTACAACTTTTGGAAATGGGCAGACAGTAAATCTAGACTTTGAAGGTCAAGTACAAAATCAAGGATATTATGTAGGAACTTATCACTTACATATAATAAGAGAATAAGCTAATTTCCGTATAATTTTATTGATGAAAAAAAATGATAATGGAGTAAACTTTCTTTACGATACAGGCCCATATGAAAATAGGCTTTTTTTTTTTAACAGTCCTGGGGTTTAGTTGGCTAAAATTCCTGTCTAGTAAACAGGAGGCCCTGGGTTCAAGTTCCATGGAAAGAATGGACATTTTTATGTGGGGATAACATTTTGCTTACTCAGAGTTCAAAGTTAGTGTTTTTTTTTATTACAAAAATTGATTGCAAAATGAGCTACACAAGATGGTCCATGCCTGTAGTGCCAATTATGCAGGAGGCTAAGGTGGGAGAATTGTGAATTTGAATCCAGCCTAAACAATTTAGCAAGATCTTATCTCAAAAGAAATTTGATTGCACAGGTCCATCTAATAATGCTGATCTGCATGAGATTTTACCAAAGTCACGTATCTAAAATAAACACACCGAAGTATAGTAAAGGCTATTTTGTTGTTCTTGTGACTGTATCCTAGTAGACATAGCTAATCCTTCAGCATGCTGAAAGGAGAGTGATGCCTAAAACACTATGACACATAGACTTTTCCTAAAGAAACTGAAGAGCCAGGACGAAATGGCCCTTACCTTTAGTAGATAAAGGTGACAAGAAAGCATCTTGCATCTGTGGTGCATGGGATGAAGCTGTGTCTATCTCATGATGGGTTGGGTTCATGCTGCTGAGCCAGCTCTGACTCCGCTGGATATTAGAGACACCAGCATCCATCTCAAGGTTTATAAAATGGTCAGCTGATTGAGACTTCAACAGCTGCTCTCCCACTGTAGGTTAAATCCAAGAACAAACAGAGGAGAAATTCATGATGCACTCATTGCCATTTCCTATTCAGTTCTTTTATCTCACCTGCCTAAACTACACAAGCAATTTAAAGCCAGCTGCTATCCTACATTGTGTCATGTGTCCCCAAACTAGGGATCTGGAATTCTAACAAATATGCTGATCATATAATGCCATCTAACAAACAATTATATTGTATGTCTTACTGTAACTAGGCAAATCATTTTTTTTTAAGTTTTGCTTCCTCCTCTTTTTTTTTTTTTTTGGTACCGGGGATTGAACTCACGACCTCATGCTTGCCAGGCAGGTGCTTATGCCACTGAGCTAAATCCCCAGCCCTCTAGGCAAATCTTTATTCTGATATATGATTTATCTTGGTTCTTAAAGGATGATATAAAATTTCCACATATCGTAATAAAAATTTTTTGTTTAAATTTTCATAATTAGAATGAATAGTCTCCATAAAAGACCTGACTTTTACAAAATCCTCTTTTAATTTGTCTTATGCTTAAATTTGCAGTTTCACTTTGACTTTTCCTGGTCAAAGATGGGTCTAGCTGTCAGAGATAATCTTTACTATTTTCTTGGAATGGATTCTGTCCAGTAAATCACAATGCAGCTTAATTTGAAGTCTGTGACTAATTAGTTATAAAATTTCTTGTCACAATAAAGTATGGCACGTTAAAGTATGGCAGCTAGTTCTCAACTTCTTTATAATGTAAGATAACAATGGTTAAATTTATGAATTAGACTTTCAGGTCAAAGGAGTAAGAGATAAACACTTTGCTTCATTCATCTTTGGTTAAATGATGAGTATTCCAACTGTTATAGAAAATGCTAGCTTTACTTGGCTTGAATTTGTAGTGAAGACTTCTTTGAATCTCTACTAAAAGTAAAATGTCTAAATATTTTTAGTAAAATACAGTTTCCCTTGTAAAAGTGTCAAGTAGCCAATATTACCTGTTCTGTATTTTCCATTTTTGAAAGGCGAACTGATAGATGATGCGGGGATGATGGGGAATGGCCAAAGGAAATCTTTGTGGAGTCTTTTCAGGGCAATCACAAAGTTGTCTACTTGGGCAGCACGGGTACGTTCTTTGCATAGCCAACTAATCAGCTCAAAACCTAGTTGGGCTGCAAAGCAGCCAAGGTCCTTAAGTCGCACATCTTCTAAGAGACGCCGAGCATGTCTCCATAGCATCATGTCAATGTACATGTTCTCAGCACTGTCACTATCTTTGCTCCATCTGTAAGTAGAAACAAAGCCATAGAATGGTCTTTGGTTTTATGCACTGTAGCTGATAAGGAGGTAGGAGATCCATTATTAAATATTGTCTGAAGGGGAAGAAAAAGCCCCAGGGCTTCTCCTCCACATAACAACATGACCTGTTGAACACCTGAGACATAACCTGATTTATAGGATGATCAAATATGAAAAAAATGGGACAAAAGAAGCTGTACTAGAAAGAGGACGGTGAATGATTAACAGAAAGAAAGGAGCAAATTGAAGACATATGAGAAGAAGAGGTTACATGAAAGAAACTGAAGATATACAGTGAAATTAAATCTCCATGAGTTATGCGGTCATGAAAATAAAACTAATCAAAAAGTGAGTGATAATTAAACCTAGTCTCTCATCTCTTGCTCATCTGAGCTGATGCAGTTGGTCTAGGGTATATGGTCCTTTCCCTGAAAGCCACTGCTCTGGACAATGAAGATCACAATCCTTGAAGCAGAACTGCCTGGGTTCAGACATAACAACCACAAGTTCCGGGAATGTAACCAAGTTTATTTTTCTGAACCTGTTTCTTCACCCATACACACAGAGTTGTTGTAAGGATTAGAAGCTCTACACATGTAGATGCTTGTAAGAGTACCTGGCATATAATGACCACTTGGTAAGTTACTAGCCTACATTTAAATTCAGGGTATGGCCGAGCAAGTAATTGCCAGAGTACTACCTACTTGTATAAATCCCAAGATTATTATGTGTATTTGTATTAGAGGTGGGTGTTAATGGCTAGTGATAAGAGAAACCAGCAAAATATCCCAATAAAAAATGTTTCATAGATGGATGTGGTGGAATACACTGGTAATTCCAACACCCTGCGAGACTGTGGATCAAGCCTAGCGTAGCTGACTTAGTGACTTAATAAACCCTATTTAAAAAAAAAAAAAAGGGTCAGGGATGCAGTTCACTGTGAAAGCCTTGAGTTTAATGCTCAGTATTGCAAAAAATTAGTACTTTAATAAAAATACAAACAAAAGTAATGAGGAAAAAAAAAATGTGAGCCAAGGACATGTAACAACATTGTAAAGAATGTAAGGATCTTACAAACCATACCAGAGGAAATTCTATAATATCTGCCTTCCCAGAGACAGTAACAAATCTCTAGATAAAAAGTAGATTTTGCATTTCAGGGTACAATTCGTTTGACTTTCTTGCTGTTAAATGAGTTATCTAATCAAAAAGTCACATGAGGGCTGGGGATTTAGGCTCAGCGGCACAAGCGCCTGCCTGGTAAGTACAATGTCTTAAGTTTGATTCCTGGTACAAAAAAAAAAAAAAAAAGTCACATGATAGTCAAATGCATGTACATTACATTTTTCTTTTTGTCTTAGAACAAGGATAAAACTTGACTTTTAAGAAGCTTTCTGGATTACCTGCATATCTGTCTTCCTTTTTAGTTTCATTCTCTGTCATCAATAGTAATTGCATTTGGAACAGCTATGTCAAGATGTACTCCAGTATAAAGGTGCAGAAACTGCACACAGGGTACAGAAGTGAACTTAATGGAAAGGAAAAGGGAACCCTTCTGTGGGCTTCCTGTGTCTTTTGATAACCAATAAAGGGTTTGCAGTTGGGTTAAATAGTTGTTTCCATAAGACTTTATATAAATGCCTTGAAATGTAATGTGTCACAGTTGTCCTAAACGCAGTAATGATTTTTTTTTTTTTTTTTTTTTACCTTTTTCCAGAAGGACCAGATGGCATACTTAGTGTTTTCTGTAAGCTGAATTTACTAGGAGGAACATTTTCAGCTGATTGGGATAAACTGATGCTTCGATTCCTGAAGAACTCAAATCCACCACTTGAACTGGGTTCCTATGATAACACATAATATGCAGTATGGTTAAACAAAGATGCCTTACAGGTATATGGCCTGAAGAAACAATTCTGCAACTAACCTGAGCTGTAGGTGTAGATGGAGGTGTCTCAGATTCTCCAGAGCCAATGGCTTTAAGAAATCGAATCATGTGTCGACATAGGTCCCACTTGCCTTGTTCTAGCGCTGTGTTGAACAGAAGGGTGGCATGTTGCCTGCTGACTGCTGGGACTTCCATATTCTAAAGAAACAACCAAGGAAGACAGCATTCCTTTTATACTACATGATTTGATAAGATACAAGCTGTTCTGTTCTCGACAATTCCCTAAACCCAAGGGATGCAGATATAATACTATATGGATTCGTTTAATAGTAGTATTAAAAGGACACTAAAAAGGAAAGTGCAGTAAGTACTCTGCTGGTACAATATGAGTTGTTGAATTCTCATTATATGCCACGTACTTTACATATATTATTTACTACTTTCAGTTGTGTAAATTAGGTGTATCTTTTTTTTTTTTTTTTTTAAGGTGAGGGGACTCACTTTTGTAAATTGCTGAAGATCAGCAGAAGAGCAAGAATATAAATCTGCCTTGCCTGACTCCAAAAAACCTTTAGGTCTACCTTCAAAGACTGAGTCTTCTAAGCAACGTAACTGTAAAATCTTTGGTTTGGACATACAGTAGTACTGTTAAACATTTATCATCCTCAATGTTTCTTTCATAAATTCAGCCTTACTACCTGTGTTGGCTTTTATGGAAAGGTGCCTAGTACATGAATTTAATTGTAATTACTATGTGCCACTCCAGAGCAACTAAGGAATTCTGCTGATGAAAGTTTATAATCCCATTAGTAGGAAGATCACTGAAGGTCTCAGATGTGACCCAAACAAAAACAAAAATGAAAAAATAAGACAGCTGCTAGATGGGCACAGCAATGGACAGTGATAGTCCCAACTACTCAGGAGGCTAAGAGGCCTGTAAAGTTTGAGGACAACCTAAGCAATTTAGTAAAAAGGGTCAGGAATGTACCTTAGGCATTCCTGGGCTCAATCCCTAATACTTCAAAAATTAACAAACAGACTCATGCATTCTTTTCCATTTTTATAATTCTGTGGAGTTTTTTTCTTTAGGGCTAAGGAATTACAGAATCTCAAGGCTATTTATTAGTTTCTGCTTGACTAACTCCTCTGGTTTCATTTACCTATCATGAAGCAAATAAACTGATAGAAAATCTGCATCAACTGAGATTTATGGTTAACTTACATATCAGTGAAAAATTTGCTGTAATTTGAAAGAATGTGGCCTAGCAGAATGCTATCAGACTCATGGGAATAATAAACCATCAAGAACCTATTATTTTGAAGATGATGGGGGAGGGGTTATGAGGGTCATTACTGGGGGAGGCCTGAACCTTCTCACCTTGTTTTTGGGAGCCTATCCTAAGTTCGGTTATGAGCCAAGTCTAATGAACATCCCCTCAGCAAATCTACACAATAAGGAAATGAATGTGAAGCTTAGACAAATAGACTAATGTTTAAACATTCACTATTCTTACATTTTAGTAAATGAATGCAATATTTCTTATATAATATGTACATAGTATATGTATTATAACACATGCAATAAGAGTTTCTTCAACAGTATTTAAAATAATACTTGCAAGTCAGTCAACCTATTTATAGACAAACAATAAAGTACCTTTGTGATGCTCTTTTACAGTATTCAGAGAACCCTATGGTCATTTGACAATACTGAGTTCTTCAAAATAAAAGATATAAACTAAAGAAAAAATCTTGACTATTCTTTAAACATAATTATAGTGTCAACAGAGGATTTTTCTAATTCTTGTTTCTAAGAAAAGAACTGTTACCTGTAAAATAATAAGGTAAGAGGCAGCTGTGTCCAAATCCTGAGCCATCAAACATTCTTCAAACAAGTCCTTAGGGTTTCCAACAGCTGCAAAAAGGTAATTCCATAGTGCATATTCAGTCTTCCTGGCACAATGCACAACTGTCTGTAGGAAGAGGGGAAACTCAGTAATAAATTTTGCCACAGTGGGAAGCAGCGGGTCGGGAATGGGCTCCCGTGAGGTAGCTTCTTCTTCCAGCACTTCATGGAGCATAAGCTCCAGCACATGAGGGAAGTAAGGTAGTGCAGCACAGGACTGAGCCAAGAGCAAGGCTTGCTCCCCAAGGTTCCTGACCAGAAGTTGACGCAGAATGTGGTGGAGGTAGATCTGAGAGGTTCTCTCCACGACACAGAAAGGGAAGAGTACCTCCAGCTGCTCCTTAGCACTGTTCCGGGTATACAAAGAATCATACAGTAAAGTGTCATTGACAGCACCAAGGACCAATGCATCTTCAAACAGAACCGCCAGGGGGTATATATTGATATGGAAAGGCAGCATGATCCGCTGAGACAAAAAGGAATGTGGCTTGCGGTTATCCCTAGGGAAGAGAGGAAGCCAGACTTTCATCCCTGCACCACCACAGCTGAGCCAGAGTGCTTCCAGAAGGTGACGTTTTTGTTTACTTGCTCGACATGTAGTCCAGACATTTTCAACAGACTGAGCTAGTACAACGGGAGGACAGAACGGCAGCTGGAGAAGAAAAGAGAAGAATCAGATATTTTTCCTATTAAATTTATAGGTTAAGTTCTTAAATACTAGTTTATTGTGTTTTTCAAAATGACAGTACAATTTTTGGGGAGAAAAACTGGAATTAGAGTTAATAACAGTTTTTTGCCTTTCAAAGTAAATACATTTAAATCTAAAAAAAAAGACATCAATAAACAAATCCTGTGAACATCACCAATCCTTGTTTTCCCCTTTACCATTTATAACTAATGCCTAAGCTGTTAACATTTGGACTACAGACATTTTATTATTCTGAGATCTTACCTTTGACACTTTAGCATTACAGCCAGAAACTTAAAATGAATTTATATACTCTGAGTTTCTAAATCATAAGACATTACTCTCTTCTTAAATTGTTTTATTTGTTAACTTTTTTTTGTTTTAAATCGGTACTGGGGATCGAACTCATGACCGTGCGCTTGCAAGGCAGGTGCTTATGCCACTGAGCTAAATCCCCAGCTGTTAACCTAATCTTATAACTTCCTAATGTCTGAAATGGTTTGTACTGTACTCACAAGTTTCCTTTGGTTGGGGTTACTGTCCTTGTCCCGGATTTGAGGGCCAGACCTGTCCCTCTGCATCATAATGAGCTGTCCAGCAAGGTTCAGCATAATGCTCTCTGCATCACGAACCTGAAATTTCAGAAAAAGAAATTAGATTTACACTAATTTACAGATATATATTTTAGCATTTCACCCTTTCTAATCCAAAAGGTTTATAAATTAAATAGTCTGCAATAGTTATTGAAGTTGTATAGCCATTTTAGGTTCTGCGGGAATACAAAGAGCTTTTTGGCTAGAGTAGAACAGGGCTTTTAACACATAATGCAGTTAATGAGCAAAACTAGTGAAGATAAAATTGAGGATAGAGCTGAATTATCCTGGAAAAACAAAGAGAATGTCAGAAATGCATATAATATGAGAGATTATTTCACTGATCTAGCTGGCATAGCTAAGAAAAGGTTTAAAGGATAAAGTAGGACTCCAGAGATTAGGAAGAAAAGAAACTACAGGGCAATCTTCTTACTGAACACAGATGAAAAAACCCTTAAAAAAAGATTTTGTTCTACAATTTTTGAAAAGGTGGCTACATTTGTGTTTGTGTGGGAAAGATGGCTATGGATGTATTTGTCACATGAGGCAGAATGTGCTAACAAAAAAAATTTTGCCAAATGCTTCCTTTTTTTGCAAAACAAACTGCAAACAAAAGCATTTGTGAACCGAGGTACCACTCACTGTACTGGTTAACAGAATGCAACAGATCATCAAAAAGATCATACATCATGACCAAGTAGGTTTCTAGGCATGCAAGCATATTTCAACAAATAGATAAATATAATGCATAAACAGAGCAAGGACAAAAATCACATGACTATCTCAGTAAATGTAAAGAAAGCATTTGACAAAATCCAACATCCAGTCATGATAAAAACTCTGAAGAAAATAGGTGTAAAAGTGACCATATCTCAATCTGATAAAAGCCATTTATGACAAACTTACAGTCAACATCATAGTAAATGGGGAAATTTTGAAAGCTTTTCCTCTAAAATCAGGAACAGAACAGAGGACAAAGAAATAACTCCAGGTACATTCAACTATATGATCTTTGACAAAAGAAGCCAAACACATAAAATGCAGGAAATATTAACTAGTAACATGCGGATGACTGAATCTAGACTCAAGTTTCTCATGATGTATTACACTAAAATCAAAATGGATCAACGGTCTAAATATTGAAACAGAAAAAACCTCCTGGAAGATAAAATAAGTAAAATTCTTAAAGACACAGGTATAGGCAAGAACGTTCTAAATAGAACCCTAGTTGCACAAAAAATAACATCAAGAACCAACAAATGGGATGATATCCAATTAAAAAGCTTCTGTACAGCACAGGAAACAACCAACGGAGTGAACAGGTAATCTACAGAATAGGAATAAGCTTTTGCCAGCTATTCCTTATATAAAGAGCTAGTATCTAGAATATATAAAGTATTCAAAGAAATTAGAACTCCCAAAATAAAAGATTCAATCAAATAATGGGCAGCTGACATGAAAAGATACTTCTCAAAAGAAGTACAAATAGACAATACATGAAAACACATTTAACATCTCTGGCCATTAGAAAAATTTGAATTAAAACACTGAGATTACATCTTACTGCCAAAAGAATGACTGTTACCAAGAAACCAAATAATAAATGCTTGCAAGGCTGGTGGGAAAAAGAAACCATTCTGCATTGATGTTAGGAATGTAAATTAGTCCCACTACCATGGAAAGCAGTATTGAAAGTTCTCGAAAAACTAAAAATACAAACTCCATTTGATGCAGGTGTTCCCCTTCTAGGTATCTTCATGATAAAATTAAATCATGTGATGCATGCATATTCATCTTTATAGGACAATTCTTAATAGCTAAATTTTGGAAGCACCCCACATGTCCATCAACAGGTGAATGGATAAAGAAAATGAGGTATTTATACAAATGGAGTTGTGTCTCTTATATGAGAAACCCAAAATATAAAATAGACCAAAATAAAAAATAGGCAGTAAGAAACACGGAGACAGATCTTTTGCAAAAGGGGATTAAAAAAAAGATGTGCTATGCACATACACCAGCTTCACAGGAAGAAAGTAATCCATTATGTGCTGCAATCATATCATAAAAATAGAAGTTGGATGTTGGAACTTAGGGCACTGAGCAAATAAGCAACAAGCCTGCCGCCCTAGTAAGTGGCTGTGGTCTGGCAAGCTGCAGCCACCCCAGGGCAAGAAGCAACAGCGTTTCCTGGGATCCGCGCCATGTTGGAACTTAGGGCGCTGAGCAAACCAGCAACCAGCGTGCTGCCCTGAACTTTGGAAATGTCATGGTCAATTCATCAGAAAGAAATAGCAGGTGAATGTGGCAGACTTTTGGCGGCCCAAAGGAGAGAGAGACCCTGGCACCTTGGGACCTGCACCATGTGGTAACTCGGGGTGCAGGGAGAACAAGGAGCTCCTCCCCTTTCTGGGGGGTGGCTGTGAGTTTGGCAGGCTTTTGGCGGCCTGCAGGAGAGACCCTAGCGCCTCAGGACCTGCACCATGCGGTTGACTCGGGGTGCCGGGAAAACAAGGCCCTCCTCCCCTCTCTGGGTCCGGCTATGAGCCTGCCAGTGCACGGGCTGAGAATCTGACATCTCATGTTGTCCTGTCCCCTGTTCTGTGTCCCCCTTTCCCCCCGCTTAGCAAGTGGGAGCCAGTGAACTGGACATCTTGTGAAAAGATTGGCTATGTTATTTAGTATGAGCTCCCCGTATGCGAAGATATGGACAACCATTTGGAAGAAAACAAGAGACAATACGACAGATAGTGAAGATCTCTGGTTGTCTAGCTTTGAAATTTATGCTTTCTTATGTCCCGTTCTGTTCTGTTTTGTTGTGTTTAATTTTACCCCCTTTAAAAAAAAAAAAGTTGAAAAAAAAAAACACCACATCTACTGGCAAAGTGAGAACAATCTGGTTAAACTTAGGGATACAATGATAACAGTTGGATGCAAACAAGACTTTCAAGGAGGGTTGGACAGCAGCCAAGTAAAAAAGAAAAAGAAAATGAGCAACTGTTTTTTTGTTTCTTGGGTTTTTTTTTTTTTTTTTTTTTGCCACCAGAAATTGAACTCAGGACCTCACCTTGCCAGGCAGGCACTGTGCTGCTGGGCTATATCCCTGGCTTTATGTATAGTTCTTGAATAAGGAAGTTATTACTTCAAAGTAGAGAGCCAGATATAGTAATTTCCCCTTGAATCCTATTACTCAAACAATTATGCACATTAAACTATAAGAAGCATTATTTTAAAGTAAATCTTAGGTATCAAGTAATTTTTTACCTGTGAAGAGGAAAAGGATTTTGATGGACTGATTTTGTGGTACAGGGGACTGAATCAGGGCCTTTGCACTACACCCCCAACCCCTTTCGTAGTTTTTGTTTTCAGAGCGTCATGCTAAGCTATGAAGTTGCTTACCTTAAATTCAAACTTACAGTCCTTATCTTGGCTTTTTAGAGTGCTGAGGTTACAGGCATGCACCACCATGCCCAGCTGAGCATTTTATAGGGGTATAGGAGGTGTGGGAGAGAATTTATTGATATGAAGCGAAAAAGAGGAACAAAAGATGATTTCAAGGTATCAAATGCAGTACTACAGAGGCTTAGGTGATCAACAAAAGAAGTTACGAAGAAAAATCTGGGAAGCAAAAGAATTTATCCCATCTCCAATTACACTAGAAAAAGTCTTAAGACTTTCAAACAGAAGCACTGTGAATGATGAATCAGGGATGAATATGCCATCATTATAAGCATGAGTGAGGTTCATAAATGGAATGAAAGAGATGAGTTTTCTTAGTTTTCTGGGTTGAACAGAGCAAGAAGGGCAGAGAGGGCCACTGTTTGAGCTTTTAAGGCAAGAACCAAAATAAGGAAGCACAATGCCATATAAATGAAAGAAAAGAGTTTTCTGAAGATGTGGGATGACTCAAGCTTTGATACTTGCTTGCTGGACACATTTCAGTTGTCAGTACCATTTATGGTTTAATTAGGGAAAAAAAGCAGCTACTCTACGTAATCTAGTTGTAAAATACTGAGTTATATAAAATGTTCTTGCTAATGGCTTTCAAGTTTTGTAAGACACTGTATATAAATAGTGAAACTAAAAATTTGGCTGCCTTTCCTGTAACACACAAAAAACTACCACAAGTTGGAGATCTGAGAAGGCCAAATGGAATTTGTAAGATGCACAACACTGTAAGAGTCAGACACTTAACAGTAAAATGTTGCTAGATGATACAGAAAAGATAAAAACAAGCATGCAAACATCAATCAAGATAGTATGGCCAGGGCTGGGGGTTTAGCTCAGTGGTATAAGTGCCTGCTTGGCCAAGTGCAAGGTCATGAGTTTAATCCTCAGTTACCACAAAAAAAAAAAAAAAAAAAAAAAGTATGGCCACCTGGAAACTGGCATATAGACAAACTCCTCAAATTCTTCAAAGACCTTGAAAGCATTTACTAAAATTCACTAGTGACTAACACTTATAGTCAGTATCTTAAATTTTAAAATCATAGCTAGGTGTGGTGGCACATGCCTGTAAATCACAGCACTCGGGAGGCTAAAGCAGGAGGACTGTTGAAAGTTTGAGACCAACCTGGGCTACAAAGTGAGCCCAAGGCCAACATGAACTGCACAGCAAAACCTTGTCTCAAAGACAATCAATCAATCAATAAAATAAAAATCAATTAATCAAATCTAATCATGGATTCCCCCACTGTATTTCACACACTTCATTTAAAAAAAGGAAAGGAAAAAAGAAAAAAAAGAAAAAGAAAAAGAGGCCTGTAATCCCAGCACTCTGGGAGACTGAGACTGAGGCAGAAAGATCTTAAGTTTGAGGCTAGCATGGGCTTAGTAACTCAGTGAGATCCTGTCTCAAAATAAAAAATATAAAAAGGGCTGGGGATTTAGCGGAGTGTAAAGGCCCTAGTTCAATCTCCAACTCCTTTTCTAAAAAAAACTTTTTAATTTAAAGAATGAGTATTATTAGTATTTACTCATTCAGTATTTTCACTAATATTACAAGTAACTAATAGCACTCTCAGGAACATAACATAAGTTTTCAGAAGAAGCATGAGCTACCTGAATACTCAAAACTCTAAATCTGAAGGAACTGGAAACATAATCTCTTTAAGTTTAGAAACTCCCTGGCAAGCGATTTTCCAAGTACGCAACAAGGTACTCACTCTTTCATGAAAAAAGCTATCCAATTTTTGAATAATTTTCACTGACAGTATTTTAAAAAAATTTTTCATTATTACATCATAATAATTCTATTATTTACTTAAATCTTTATTATTAAACAATACTTGCTTTGTTGTAGTACTGTATTTCAATATGGTTTTGGTTTTCCAAACCATTTAACTCCCATTTGAAGTGAATTCTTTATCTGTTCTTCACTAAATTCTTTCCTCTTTGTAACAGGCTTTCCTAAAATGGGGTGCCCAATGCTACTAACAACACTGACTACCTACTGCATCTGGGATATGAAAAGTCCCTTTACGAAAACTCTAAAATACCAGGACATTTAATCTTCATATATTTAATATTCATTCCTAAAGTATGTGCATATTTCCTTAATATAATGTTAATTAATGATTATTCTTTAACTCTCAGTTCATATTTAAATATCCCTAATTATTTTTCCAGGGTCGTTTTTAGAGCTGATTTCAAGGAAAATACAAATGATTCTTTTTATTTGTTCTGTGGTATAGCAGTTAATCATTTTTGCTTCGCAAACTAGCTTATCCATTGCATTTGGTTGTCACAGAAGTTTATTCAGTGTAGCAGTCTGTCCTTCCACCCATGTAATTAACTTACAGCTATCTCATAGAATGTCCTGCATTTTGCTGCTTTGTAATATATAAATATTTAGACTAATCTCCTATCTGTATCTCCATGAATGGAAGATAACCCTACATATTTGATTTGATTCAGGTTCAATGTTTTTCACAATGATTTTTTCAAGTGAACTTCATGTTTACATCATTTCAAGAAAGATAGCCCATATGGCTTTTGTACTTTAGTGATGATTAATAAGGCTTGGTATGACAAACTGATCTTGTCACTATAAAGTTCCATCCAATAATAATCACTGCTGAATCTGTTATTTCTTCAGGATTTTAAAATAGTGATTCTTTACTTCTCATATTCCTTGTATGTCTTTTATTTAGAATTCTAGCTAAAGCAAAACTTTGTCCTATCAGCTAAGCTACCTGGCTACCATGAAATATAATCTGCAGAGTCAAGAAGAGCTATACGTTAAGGAAGGAAACAAAAGTGCATCTATGAGGACCAGGGATGTAGCTCAGTGGCAAAGCACCTGGCTGGCAAGTGCAAGATCGTGAGCTTGATTCCTGGTAACAAAAAAAAAAAAGAAAACAAAGGAAAACAAAAAGAAAAAAAAAGTGCATCTATAGAAAGTAGAACAAAACAATGAAGGAATCTAGAACAAATATTACATGAGATAACTGAAGTACAGGAATTATCTGGCATGCAAAAGAGAAGACTCGGAAAGGAATGAGGAAAGAAGGGGAAGCTGAATAATAACTGTCTGCAAATATTTTAAGGGTCATCTTGTGGAAAGGAAAGTAACTTTTATTATGTCTTGATCCAAAGAACAGAAAAATGGAATATGTGGTATAAACCAGATTTTTGATCCTTATAAATAATTGCTTATAAAAATTACAACTGAAATGGAAGAGGCTCTTCTACGAAGTAGTTAAATTCTCCATCATTATATGGAATGCTGAGGTTTAATGGAAATACCTCATTAAGAATAAAAAGACAGGGTCAACAGGGGAAACAAAATCTACATACAATTTTCTTTTGACAACAGGCTCCAGGTTGACATGAAAATTGAAAACCAATAGAATAACAGAAGGAGCTCTGGCTTAGGAAGGTCCACAATCTGGATCAGAGGCACTATTACACACTTGGTTATTCCATCCTGAAACTACGGGACTGTACTGTTTTTTTCTGATAAATAATCATGGAGTCCTTAATATTCTATGTTCATTTACTTCATTTCCTTTTTCACTGGTCAAGTTTGAGCTACTAATACCATTTACCTCGATCAGTACAGTGGCCTCTTACCTGTTCTCCTTTTATAAAGTTTGGCCCTTCTGCAGTTTATTTTCCTGTTCAACTTACCAAGTTTAGAGCTAATACTTGCTTTAAAGGACTTTAGAAAGTTTAGACTACCATACCCAATGTTCCAGTACTCAAATAAAATTTTTCCAACTCCCTGAGTATGTCATGTTCTCCTTACCTACAAGCCTTTGCATTACTTTTCCCTCTACCTCAAATTCCTCATCTTTGCTTAAATAATCTCCATTCATTCCACATGTTTCAGAATATACAAGGTTTTGGTGTATGCATAACAAAAACTATTATGAATATAACTGTTTAAAATTGAGCAGAAACCATGTTTGTTTAGTTTGCCACTGTAACCCAACATCTTCATACAAAGTATGTTCTAGATAGGTAGAATTTATTTGCTGACCAAAACCTACCACCACCTTAAAATACTAAGACCTTGATAATGGTATGGTACCTGCTGTGGCATTTTCAAGGTGATTCCATTCTCTGTACTCACAGACGTCAGAGTGACAGATACTACCAGGAAAGGGTGAGGAATGTAGCGTGACATAGAGACCTCCTGGAGAACATGAATACCAGCAGTAGTGTTTGAACTGTAAAAACAAAAGAAACCCCCATAGTCAAAAACAATTCTAACCATTATTTTCTTCCTTTTTCTGTTTCTAATACAATAGATTTCCAAGACTATGACAGACCCAAATGCCTTCTACTTACTGTCCTCTCCTGTCTAAATATCCTTCTATCAGAATTACCTAAGTTAAGGAACCCAAAGAACACATGGGGGTAAGACAAAGAAAAGGAATAAAATATTGAAAAGAAGAAAAAATAAAAAGAACAACTAAGGAAGACACAAGAACAGAAACATTTAAAGGGAAAAAGAAACCTAGTTGACTGAGAAGGATGAAAGTTTAGCTACTGAGGCTACTAATATGTTTTAATATTTCTCTGCATTATTCGCCACTCACTGTGCTACTTCAGCAAATGCATAGTTCATGGCTATTCAAACACACCTCCGAGAACAAAACAAAACTCCAGAGGTGTGGTCTAACAGCTTCAAGTCAATCAGATGCTTAAGGAGAACATAAGGCAACATATAGCAGCAGCAGGCAGGAATTTTGGATTTTCCTGGCATAGACTATAGCTATCCACTACTACGGAAATACAGGAATCTCGGAAATGTTTCCTAAGGCCTCAAAGCTATGGAACTTCTTCAAGTTTCTCTAAGTATCTGAACATTAGGATATTTATTAGCTACTGGTTTTCAAGATTGTGGGAAAATTCAGTATCTAAGGATTTACACCTTAGATAAAAATTTTCTTTTTCTCTCTTTTTTCCCCTCAAATGAATCCAAAAAGATTAGCTGAAGAACTCAGTATAGGTTATTTTTCTTCTTCTCTTTTTTTCATAGCTATTGCATAGACATCACTAATTAAAACTTACATTTGACTTCTAAGAAGGGGAAACTAAATACAAAGGTGGAAAAAGTTTTGAGAAAACAAAAATAAGGGAAACATGAAAAACAAGAGCAAAAAGTCATTTCCATGCTATAACTTACCCATCAGATTTTCTTTCAATACTATAAAGACATATTGAACAGTCTGCTCTAAATACTATTACCATGTCCCGGAAGACACTAAGCAGTAGTGTTTCTGCTTGTGCCTTGGTGACATGAGCAAAGGCATTGTCCAAATTTGATGTTCGCAAGTATACTCTGAGCTGAAGAGGAAAATAAAGAAAAATCATAAAAATAAGATATCTATCAGGGATGACTAAATACTTTAGTCAAACTTTTTATCTACTGATACTTCTCCTCTGTATTAAGAATCAAAAGAGCTATTTAAATCTTTTAGTAATAAATGCTTTATGTTTATATTTTTGGGAAGCTAGGTTCATTTTACAAATAACCTAAAGACAAAGTGCTCAAAATTGTGACTATTAAAAAACATTCCTTTTAAATTTGCATATTTAAACCTAATAAGAACAACTATTTTTGAAAATAAACATGTAAATCAAATTAATAAATCTATCTTTAAAATCCAGTCTTTTTTTTTTTCTTTTTTTTTTTTGAGACAAGGTCTCACTATGTAGTCCATGCTGGCCTTGAACTCACTACGTAGCCTAGCCTGGCTTTGAACTTGCAGTTCTTCTGCCTCAGCCCAAGTGCTGGGATTACAAGTACGGACCACCACACCTGGCTCAAGAACAGCCATTCTTACAAACTTATATGTATGTATGTATGTATGCATGCATTTATTTTTGAGACAGGATCTTGCTATGTAGTGCAGCCTGGCCTTGAATTCACTTATGTAGCCAACGTTAGCCTTGAACTCACAGCAATCTTCCTGTCTCAAGACTTTGAAGTGCTACGATTGCAGGCATGTGCCACCATGCCTGCTTAATTATTTTTTTATTACCAAATTTTATAGAGAATATTTAACAGCTAAAAATCCTTAGAAAAGGTTATCTTGAAAGTCCCAAGCCAGACATAGTGGTGTACACTGTAATCCTAGAACTCAGGAGGCTGAGGCAGGAGGACTTCTTGGAGTTGGAGGCCGACGTGGGTTATACAGTAAGTTCAAGGCCAATCTGAACTACAGAGTAAGACTCTTTTGTTAAAAAAACAAAAAAACTAACAATCTTCAACAGACTACTTTCTATACAAAATGAAACAGCACTTATTGGGCTGGGGATTTAGCTCAGCGGCATAAGCGCCTACCTCGCAAGTGCGAGTTGTGAGTTCAATCCCCGGTACCAAAACAAACAAACAAACAAAAAAAAAACCCAGCACTTATTAACTCTAAAATATAAAACTATTCTTTCTGAGAGGGGTTAAATAAAACTTACTTCTTCTTGACGGTCACTTATGTTATAACATGCAAGGACCACAAAATCATTCCACCAGGCTAAGCCACCAGTCACAATCATATTTTGTTCCTTAAAAGAAAAGTTTTAAAATGTATGTACCTTAATTATGTTACCAGAAATTACAGAAAGTAATATAAAATATTCCAAAGGCAGACAAAGAAAGTTCAAATTATTTCTGTTTTACTCTCTTCTCTCCCCTAAATTACTACTCTAAGGAAATGGAGGCAAAGCTATGTAACCCACAGCAAGGTACTTGTTATCACTGAAAATTCTAAAAGGCTTGCTGTTACTTTTCTAGGGCTTCTATTAATAATGGTTCGTATCCAATATTAGAAATAAGTATTTCATTAAGGAAGCAAATACATCATTCAAAATAACTGAGAACCATATAGTCCCATTATTTCCACATCCAAAGACACTGGTTTAAATTCTCGCTTTTTTATTCATCAGATGAGCTCACAACCAGTTAACTGAACCAAAAAAAATTGAAATTTGTCATACACTGTTACTAAGAATCTGTATCTGCCTCCTGTATTGAAGATCTCTGCCTATCCATTAGATAGGCCTTTGGCAGCAGCATTCATACTCTTATCACAGACAAGCAGGGAATGACTCAAAATTTTGTGGAAATATATTCTTATCACATGGCTAATGAACTCAACTTTGAAAGTAAGACTAAATCCTCAAGCTAAAGAATGCCACTAATCCTAACAAGAATTAAAAACAAATCTACTATTTCAATACCAGATATTTTACCAAATTATCTAATTTACTCACAGACATTATACAATGTCATTTATTATATTTGAGTTCCTTTTTTATAATTTTTTTAAAGTAAATAATGATTTAAGGTATAGTTACATCATATTGTAGTTCTTTTAGACTGATAAATTGTTTTTTAAATATTTGAAAATGACTAACCTGAGTAATATTTCCAAAAAGTTTCCATTTTTTGGTGAGTAAAGAGTAATGTGCAAAACCAAACTTGCCAACCACAGCAATATTCTGTCCAAGTTTATCAATAGCCGAAAACTGTTAAAAAAAACAAAAACGAAGAACTTGTCCTTGTGACACTATATGCTTTATTATGCATAAAGTGTTTAATCTGTGTAAAGTGAATAGACTATTAATACTTGCTAAGTGAATTAAATGTAAAATGCCAGATTTTAAAATTCAAGTATAGTTATATTTGAAAAAAATTATAGATGTTAGTACTAGCAATATATAACACATCAAATATTAAAATTTTACTTTTATCAATACACACATTAATTGTCAGAAATGCTTCATGCAGCATATGCTATCCAATGAAGTTAACACCAACAAAACAACTCACCCGTATAGGCCAATTGCTCTCTAGATAGATGGTGGAAATCTACAGAAAATAACATATCAGTTTGGTAAGACTTATGAAATATATTTAAAAATATTAACTTATTATAGTTAAGAGATTCAGTTTCCTGTACAATGTTTAAGGTGACACAAACAGAGGCTATCAGTAGCAAAGTACTTGGAATTACCATTTATATTATGAGTCAGTATGTCATATCTCATGTCTTAAAACATTTAAAGTTTGTAGACATCAGGCTTTCCTCTTTTTCCCTCCACAATGTTTCGATTTTTTGTATTATTAAACTCAGTAAATAGAGACCGACGAAAGATTTTTAGAGAAGCACACATGAGGATAGTTATGAACTGTGAAGAAGAGCAGTTTTGGTTTGCAGATGTGAG
Organism: Dolichotis patagonum; assembly: GCA_004027295.1. Taxonomy (NCBI): domain Eukaryota; kingdom Metazoa; phylum Chordata; class Mammalia; order Rodentia; family Caviidae; genus Dolichotis; species Dolichotis patagonum. The sequence continues at coordinate 74,573 of PVJX010004406.1, read as the reverse complement.
CCATACTCAAACAACCAAATTCCAGCCTCAGCAAGGGTTTTGGTTTTGAAAGGGAAATTCTATTACTTGTATATTTTTTTCAGACTATGAAGCAATGTTTGTAAAATTAAATACAAAAATGTACAAAGTACAAAATGAAATTCTGTTGTTCAGGGACCACTAGTTAGCTTTTATTTTACTTCTATACATGTAAGACTGTATTTAAGCTCCTATTTTTCTATTGAAGTATTCAATTTTTACATTTATAAGAAATCTTAATATAGCAAAAATACTAATACTTTATGTAATATATCTGTAATATCAGTGGTAAATATATTTTCCCATGTTACCTATCTTACATCTTTCTACATTACATCATTGTATCACTCTAATAAAACTTTTAAATTCAGTCTGGGATTTTAATGTGGATTAAGCAAATTCTAGCTCTATTAAGACTCTGACCTATTAGCCTACTAATATACATATATGCATGTAGTTACTTATTCTTTTGTGATACTGGAAACTGAATTTAAGAAATGCCTAAGTAAAACTGTCATTTTTACTTCATTTCATTTTGAGACAGCGTCTTGCTAAATTGTCCAGGCTGGTCTCAAACTTCTGATCTTCCTGCTTCCATCTGCTTAATAGCTGGGATTATAGGCATGTGCCATCATACCTAACCTTAAATTTTTTCATGAGCATTTGGTGGGAGTGTGGTATGAATTAACAGAACAATACAAGAAGAGTCTTCTGTTTCTAGAATAAGAAAAGCTTCAATTTATTCACATTTATTCAAAAAATGGTCATCTTTTTTTAAAAAGCCAACTTAAAACCCATGCAGCTGAGTGTGGTAGCAGTTTCTTGTCATTCCCACACTGAACAGTTTGAGGCAGGAGAATCATGATTTTGAGGCCGGCTAGACTATACAATTAAGTTTTAGGCCAGATAGAAACATAGCAAGAACCTGTCTCAAAAAGCAAAACAAAAACAAACCATGTATAAAGTATAATGGCACTCAATAAAACTGTGTAGAAAAAATAAGAATCAGGTAAAAACAATATGCTGAAAGTATCTGTATTATCCTTGCTTGATAAAATTTATTAATAAAACTGCCAGACTTCATATCTAACAAGTCAACTTAAAATTTGACTAAATTACAGTATTTTAGTACCTTAGAAGTTATTTATCCCAGTGCTGATTTGTGGAAGCCTGCCTCATAGAATGAAGATAACAGTCATGACACATGCCTGAAGAATGCTTAATTTGAGACTTAACAGATATGTTGTACTGTTTAGGCCAAATAAAAATTCACTATGATAGGCAAAATTATTTAAGAATAATGATAAACTTGAAGTAATGATTGGTTACATAAAAGTAAAAAGCAATTTTCTATGAGGCTGTAAGTGAAATTCCTTTTTAAATTAAGAAAAAAATAACAGTCACTTTAAAGCAGGATAGAACAGAAGTACTTGAGTGTAATTTCTCATTAGCTATGGTGCTAAAACTTTGGTAACTTCCCCAAACTTTGGTATTTCATTAGTACTTCTGAAACATGTGTATGGGTAGTTTGGAAGCTGTAATCTTAGATTCTAAACATAAAGAGTTTCTAAACATAGGAAGAGAAATTAAATCTTATCAAATGATCATATTCTAATACATATTGTAAGAGAAAACAATTTATTCTTTTAACCTGCAAGTCTGTAAAGCACCACAAATTATAAATGATTTTCAAAACTCAAGATGTTAATTTTAAAATGAAGCTTTATAAAAAACAAAACAAAAAATCAAAAACCACGCAAGTGTGGCATATGCACACACATCTCATACAAAATGAAGCTTTGGCATGGATTTTTTGGTTTGAAAATGTTGTAAAATACAGATGAATGAATAAAAACGTGCTGTTTTCATAGTCATCTCTACTGATTATGTCATTAGAACTCTATACCTAGTACTGAGAATGGAAAATGGCAAAAGTAAGGAGAGTGAGCTAATGAATAACGAAGACACTCAAGTCAAGAATGCATACTCAGGGCACAAAAGTCATGCCACATCACTGGAAAACTAAGGGCCAAGGCACAGAAAGACTCTCCATCCTTCTTGTTACAGGTTTTTCCAGTCTTACTTAACCCGACTCTGACTTTTTATTTACTTTTTGACCTTTTTTTTTTTTGTGAGAATCAAACTCACAATCTCACTCTCGGCAGGCAGGCAACTGTGCCACTGAGCTAAATGCCCAGCCCTGCTTTTTGACTTTTAAAGTCATAGTGTTAAAATCCTGTCTCCTGCCTAGTTTTCTGTATTTTTTCCCCCTGAAACCGATGAGATGAGGGGACTCATTTGTCTAGTAGGTTAAGTCTGTAACAAATATCACACCTGGTACATCAGATACATATTGTAGGATGAAAGTCAATTATTTATAAGTGAAAAAGCCCTTAAAACCCACTGTTAATAGGGCCTGATATACAATAAGTACCTTTCATTCACATCTTGCAAAGGTTATTTTTTCCAAATAAAGCCATATTATAAAGCCAATAGAGAATACTGGATAATAATAACTAATTCACCTTTCAGAAGTAAATATTTACATTGTACAAAATGTGGAGTAAAGAAAATGGCAGTCTGAAAAAGAAGGGAGCCTAAACCTATGTCTTTTACTTTTTTAAAAAAATTCATATTATATCCCATTGCTTTCTAAATTTGTAAATACAAAAATAAAAATTTAAAAATAAAATAAAAACACTATCTTTACTAATAGTCTCTATCAGTGCTTCTGACAGGTATTAGCTGAAAGAAAAATAGTTAGCATAGACTTGAAATCTGGAGGTTAAGGAGTACAAGGCTTAGTCGGACAAAAATCCAGTACTCTAAACAAGGAACAGAAACAGCAGAATTAACTGGAGCTCATTAGACAAATTCTAAGCTACACAAGAATACAAAATATAAATAACACACACAAATCAACTTTGACGGAAGATGTGGTCTTATCCTAGAAAAAAGAGTATGTTGAATCAGGCACCCATGTTTCTTCAGAGAATCATCATTACTGGTTAAAAAAGCCTGGAAGGCAAAGCTTTAGCATTATACAGACACTGTAAAGCACCCTGCTGAAAGACCATCATTACTCCACACTCAATTGTGGGGCTAGCGAACAGACTATAGCATAGCTCCAAGTAAAAACATGTGCAAACACACAAGTTCTAAGTGTTAGCTTAAGGTCAGAAGCTAAATTGATTCAACATTTAGTATTTAAATTTTAAAATACATTAGCTCTTTTACTTTAATGTAGATCACAGTAAAGAATAGGTCTGCCTCTACTCTGCTGGATGACCTTGGGCAAGTCGCATAACTTCTCTGAGCTTCAGTTTCCTCATGTATAAAATCCAGTTGGTCTACATGATCTCCAAGGTCCTTCCAGCTCTAAAAATTCTATGAGTCTATTATAATTTTAATCGTTCTGGGAGTACAAATATGGCACTATTTTCAAGAAAACTGTAAAATTTGGGTATGCTCAGGTTTAAAAAGTTTATCTTTCTATATATCTTTAGAACAAGATGACAAAAATATTACAGGTACTTAAAAGTCCTAAAATAATGTTACATGCTTCTCTTATGTGAACAGAAGGGTAAGAATCACTGAATTTTTGAGCTGGAAGGAAATTCAATTTTGTTATTGCCTGATGGATTTTTGAGTTCCAGACCTACCTTCTTTGATCCTCTGCTCTACTTGGCTCTCTGGTAACACAGACCTGGCTAGGCAGAACTGGCATTGATGCTAGGTCAGTGTAGAATGAATAGTTCAAAGTATGGGGAAATGAAAATAGCAGAGAAATGGCTATAGGAGAGAAGGGAGCAGTGGAAAATTTTAGTCAAAGAAGTAGTTGATGCAAATTTATTTTAAAATTGTTACTAATTATAAAATGGTAGGTACATTGTTTGACTATGAATTTATTAATGTACGGCAAATACATTTTCTTTTAGTGCATACCACAGTTAATGTAGGAGATATTCCTCCTTAATCTTTCACATAATGAGTAATTTTTCTGTCTTTCATTATCTCTACTAAAACCCAACTAAAAATAACATTAGATCTGAAGTAAGCTAGTAAGGTATAACGATGCAGACCAGAAGGCAAAGAATTGTGGAAACAAACTGACTGAAAAAAAAAAAAAAAGAAAAAAAAAACTGATGTACTTCGGTATCAAAGGGGCAAAGAAAACATTCAGGTCTTTGAAGCTAATGTATGTGAGCTTTTTAAAAAGAAATGTCTATTTATAGGTTGTCCCGAGTTAATTTTAATTGGTGTAAAAATTCAGAACTAATTTCCATGTTATATACCAAATTTGTCAAATTAAAAGAAATTTCTAATTTAAAAATGCTATGAAAATGAATAACTTTGGACAAGATTACATTTTAATACAATCATTAACAAAATTCCATAGTAATCGCAAGTTTATAATTTGGATCCACTGTCAGGCAATTAATCTAAAAGTAGCCCAATTAGGATTATAGGGTTAGTTGCCCAGGGTACTAGTTAGTATCTCCACTTCCCATGTAATGACTACACTTTTGCCTATACAACTCCACAGAACTACACAAAAAAGGCTGAAAGTAAAATAAACAGTTATCTTCAATGAATTCCTAGTTCTTGACCCTAATAAGAGACTTAAAGCAGGTGAAAATACACTCTGTATCAAGTGGAAAGAAAACAAGAGGACAAGAACATAGAAAAGCAGAGGACAGACATGACAGTCAAAAAGAATAAAAATTCTCAGTTTTCTGAAATAAAGGATGAATCATACTTAAAAATCCAAGTGATATTTTACCAAGGACTGAGTCACTTGTAATCAAGTAATAATCACCTACCTGTACAACATGCCAATGCCGATGTCCAAGTAAATTGCTTAAACCTTGAGACTCTAAACCTCCATCTGCAAATATGCTCTTTTCCTGCCTAGGCTTATGCTCACAATGTGCTGAGGAATTCCTGGGACTCTGGGATTGTGAGGCCTCTCCACAGTTCAAGTACAAACGATCCTCTCCCTGAAGCAACACCTGCTCTTGGTTACTCTAGATAAAGAATGAGGAAAAAGAGGGGCAAAGGAGAAAAGCAAATAAAAATAATCTAACATTAGATGGGGAAAATTAATAACACTAAATTTAATTTCTATTAGAGAAAATGTGCTGTATATCTCAACGTTGATTTTCTCTATGGAGGACAAAGACTACATAATGATCTCAGCAGTATTATAGAAATCTGACAATATTTTAACGATTATTTCCCAGTAAAAATAAAATCTTTGCTAATGTCTGTTTTATCATATAGTTGTAATCATACCCAGGTTTATCACTGCTATAGCAATATTTTTCACTAAAATAGCATTGCTATGAAGAGATTCTGATATCTGAAAAAATGAATGTAACTATTTTTTGTTTATAGTATACAAATTGGTTTCACAAAAAGTATACATCAAGCCAGGCATGGGGGCACATGCCTGTAATCCTAGCACTTGGGAGGCTGAGGCAGGAGGATTGCTGTGAGTTTGAGACCTGCCTACACTACAAAGCGAGTTCAAGGTTAGCCTGAACTACATAGCAAGACTCTGTCTCAAAAGAAAAAAAAAAGTATACATAAATGGTTTTAAGAAAGCATGCCTGATCAAAGATATGTTTGTAAGGGGAACATCTAGATATAGTCCATAACAACCGATAACCAGTATCTCTACTGCAATCCTTAATGTCCCTTTTTAAGATTAAGAATTAAGAAAGGGGTTGCCAGCAATTAAGTGTGTGTGTATGTGTATGCATGTTGCCTTTCTAGAATTACTTGCTCATAATGCACAGAATCCAGGAACAAGATTTATTAAGAAAGGAGCAACACGGTTGAACAGAGGAAGAGTCATGTCAGAGAAACTCAGAACAAATAAAATGCAAGTAACTGGAAGAAGGTTGAGGGAACATACATCTTGATACAAAAATCACTTTGCAAGAAGAGACTTGTAGATCAACAAAACATATGCATTGAGTCTAAAACAGGTGAAGCTGTCCAATAGGGCTGCGCGTGGAACCTTAAGACCACACAGGAAAGACTTGGGGTATGCAGGCCCTTGCTTCTTTGTCCCCTCTCTAAAGGACATGCAGCCCACCAGCATTTTTCACAGATACAGGCACTAGGGGTGAGTGACCAGGAGCTGCTCATTCCCTCAACCCACCCATTCATTCCCAGACTCAGAGCCGATAAATAAGCAACCACTCTATTTTAGAAGCCTTCAATATTGAACCCTGAGCACACCCGAGTCAGCACTGGGAGCCCAGTTTATCCCAGGCTAACAGGGACACTCATGTGTGTCAGAGCTAACACTGGTTGGTCTGAGTCTTGACTCAGTACTCCAAGGCTCACTGACTGATCTCTCATTGACCTGCTTCAATTCCAGACCCACCAGTCTGGCTGACATCTAGCACCGCTTCCCAGGCAACCAAGTTTTACATAGTGTGTTCCAAACACCCTGGGCACAGCAGAGTCTCCATCCAGAATTCAGCCAGAGCCCTCGACACAGTCCCTGCCTAACACAATAGGCCAATCCTCTGGCCAGTGAAGCGGCAAGGATTAATGGCTGCCTATTCCACCAGTACTCGGACATTCATGAGACATCACCCAGAACACTATACGCTCACTGTGCTTGTAGAAATATGCCCAAGTTAGTCGGAGGCAGGTTTGTTTCTCCTCTGACTCCACAGGACTGTGAGTCAGCTCTGAAAGCACACAGAAGTCTCCATATACCAAAAGCCTATTGCACAAATACTGTAAAATTCATCTGGTAGCCAGAATTGATTCCCAACAAGAAACAGTCCACAACAGGAGCCTCAGAAAAAGGATCTCACCTTCCCTGGTCCAGTTACCCAACTTGAACAGCTGCCACAAACAGGATTATGGAGAGAGGCTCCCTTAATTGAGTAACCGCCACACAAACTCAGACTATAAGGAGGGACAAGGAAGAACCTGATTTGTAAGATTAAAGACTACTGACCTAGAAGGAAAATACTCATATGGAAATACACAGGAACTTTTTCCTCTCTTTCTGTTTGTTCTTCTCCATTACTATGTTTTTTATCTTTCTTTTCACTTTTGGCAGACAGAGTTTAACCACCCATCTGCTTGCCCCCTATGTTAATACTACTTTGATGTCTTTGAACAGCCCTTTTACTCTTAATCTCTTCTTTTTTTCAACTTGTTCTCCCAGTATTTTTTATTTTCTTTTCCTCTAGTTTCATCTCCACTCATTATTCAACCTCCTACGTGGTCATCTCTGTTACTGTCATCTAATACCACTAATTTCCATTCCCTCCTTAACAGGACCTCCTACAACAATTTTATCACAGTCTTCCATCTACCACAGCTTTTATTAATCCATAATCTCTTTCGTTCTTTTTTTCTCTATACTTTCAAATCTGCACCACTTACGCTTATGAATCAATAAGGAGTTATACCATACTAAGGCTGAATACCATTTTGCAGTGAAAAAGAGTAAATTGCTATATTGAGGGGTATTTTTCTACATATAATTTTCTGATTTGTCTTATATTTTGTTTTATAACTAACTATAAATCTTGTACTGAGGGTTAAAGGTGACAAAGTATTAGTTATTTCAGTTTGTCATTTTCTACTTTGCGTTTGACACTACAGTTAATACTGATTGTACTAAGTTACCCAAGATGACACAGCTGTTATAATCAATTGATCTTCCTTACATGCCAATATCTAGACTGCCTGAAGGCCATAAACAGTACTGTAGCTCAGTACCGAAGAATGGCTTCTGTGCCATCCGGGTGCAATCTCTCAACCCTAATCAACAGAAGAGGTAGGATCCTGGGACAGACTCAAAAGGTCAAAAGCCAGCTATGCCTAGAAGATAGCTCCAAAGAGTAGTCATTATGTAAAGAGGTTTTGACAGCATAAAACTACCTACCTTAAGCATCCTGCAGGTCTCAACAAAGAAAACAAACAAAACTAAAAATAGAAAATGAGAAAACACTGAAGCAAGATGCAATGTAAAACACCCAGTTTTCCCACGGCAAGTCCAGAAGGCATTGAGGGGAAAGAACTAAAAAACTTCCCACCTGAATTTTGTGACATGATAGCTTCAAAAGTAACAAAGCAGACGAATAAACCCTAGATGAAAACAAATAAGAAATGATCACACAGGTAGTATCAAGATTATGATCACAATGAGAAATACTCAGTGAATCTACAAAACAGACAGACAAAAAAATAGAGGAGCTAAGGGAAACCATGAATGCCCAACATAGGAAAGAACTGGATGCCATAAAAAAGACAAACAGACATGCAGGCGACTAAAAATTCTATTGAACGTATATGCAGCAGCATCAACTAATGTGAAGACAGACTATCCTACTTAGAAGACACGGCTGTGGTTGGTGATTATCAAATGAAAGACTGCTTAAAAACATCAGGGGACCATGAAAAACCAAACCAACACCTGCTAGATGATACAAAGAATAATAATATTAAATTAACTCAAATCAATGAAAAATCAGAAGATAACACAAAGGACATTTTAGAAAAACTGTTCATAGAAGTAATAGCAGAAAATTTTCCATCCACGGGAAAAGAATTTGACCTATAAGTGATGCATACAGAACCCCAATCAGCCATGATTAGAAAAAAACAAACCAAGGCACATAATAATTAAAATTCCAGAAATCCAACAGAAACACAGAATATTAAAGGTGGTTACAGAAAAGAAACAAATCTTCTATAAAGGAAAACTCTCTAGAATCATAGCAGGTTTCTCAACACAAACCTTCAAGACAAGAAGAGCTTGAAGTATTTCAGGCCCTAAAAGAAAACACCCTCCAACCCAGATTGTTGTACCCTGCCAAACTGTCATTCAAAGTTGAAGGAGAAATAAGATACTTTCATGACAAAGAACACTTGAAGAAATTCATAATCACCAAACCAGCACTCCAAAAAGTTCTCAAGGATATTCTAGACAATGAAGACACCAATTCCAAGAATCCCAGCACAGTGAATCCAGCAGGAAAGGCAGGCAATTACATAGAAGGGACAGAAAGGGAACCAGTAACAGGAAAATAATATGACATGGATAAGGCAGTATCAGTTGTAACATCAATATAAATGGCTTCCATTCACCAATCAAAAGAAACATTGGCAGAATAGATCAATAAGCAAGATTCAACATAATGCTGCATGTAAGATATATATTTAATTAAAAAAGAAATTCATTAATTGAAAGTTAAAGGATTGTGAAAGAAACCCAGAAAAAAGCAGGGTCAGCTACTCTATTTGCAGACAAAGTGGATTCCAAGGCAAAACCAAAAGAGACAAAGAAGACTACTACATACTTGTTAAGGGAAAAATCCAAAGGAAGAGACAACAATCATAAATATATACACACCAAATATCAGTGCACTCAACTGTATAAACCAAACATCAAAGGATATAAGAAACCAGATAAGCACTAATACAGCTATAGTGGAGAACCTCAATACTCCACTATCACAAATAGACAAATCAACTGTACAACTATACAAACTATACAAAAAAAGTCACAGCTAAAGGAAACCTTTGAACAAACGGACTTAGTAGCCATTACAAATTGTTCCACTGAACCACACAATACACATTTTTCTCAACTGCACAGGGAAGTTCCTTAAAAATAGGCCATGTACTAGTTCTTAAAACATGCTTAAGTACAAAGGAATTGAAATTATCCAGTGAATATTATCAGATCATAGTACAATAAAATTAGCAATCAATGTCAAAAGAAACCACAAAAACTTCATAAACATACAGAAACGAAATAATACCCTCCATGCTGTGTGTGGTGGCAAATATCTGTAATCTGAGTATTTAGAAGGCTGAGGTAGGAAGATCACTAGGAGTTTGAGAGCAACCTGGCCCACGTAATAAGTTCAAGGCCAGCCTGAATTATATAGCAAGACCCAGTCTCAAACACAAAACAAAAAAATCCTCCCGAACCACCACTGGATCAAAGATGAAGTAAAAAAAAAAAATATTAGAAAGTTTCTACAATTAAGTAATAAAGCCAATATGATATAGTGGAATTTATAGGACACAGTAGAAACAGTCCTGACAGGGAAATGTCCAGCAGTGACTTCCCACATTAGAAAAATGGAATGAGCAAAATAAACAACTTAACCTCAAACTTCTGGAAAAAGAAGAGCAAGTTAAACTCAGGAAGGAAATTATAAAGATCAGAGCAGAAATTAGCACAATTGAGAATTTTAAAAATGCAAAGAATCAAAGAGTTGGTTCTTTGAAAGATTAAATAAAAGACAAACTGTTAGCCAATCTCATTTTTTAAAAAAAGGAAAGACCCAAATCCATGCAATTAGGAAGAAAAACGGCAAAATCACAATAGATCACATAGAAATCCAGAAGATCATCAGTACCTACTTTGAGAACATGTAGTTACAAAATGGAAAACAAAGAAGAAATACAGATTCCGAAATACATATGAATTACCAAAGCTGAAGCAAGAACATAATACACAAATTCTAAATAATCCAGTATCAATTAAAGAAACAAATAATTTAAAAACTACCAAGGTGGGGTGGAGAAGAGCTCAGGTCCTGATGGATTCACTGCTGACTTCCACAAGGAATTTAGAGCACATCTAAATGCCACTACTGCTCAAACTCTTCAATGAAATCAAAAGGGAAGCAAAACTGCCAAACTCATTCCTGGAAGCAAGCATTATCCTGGAATCAAAATCAGAGAAGGAGCCAACCTAAAAAGAGAACTCCAGGCCAATCTCCTTAATGAACAAAGATCCAAAAATTCTCAATAAGATGTTAGCAAACAAAGCAGCAATCAAGAAGACTACATACCATGATCAAATAGGTAGGATTCATCCCAGAAACACAGCAATGGTTCAATGTATGCAAATGAATAAATGTAATATACCACAGTAACAGAACCAAAGACAAAAACCACATGACCAACTGAATAGAACTGAAAAAGCATTTGAAAAAGTCCAACATGATACTCATGATAAAATCTCTTCGGAAAATGAGAACAGAACAGCCTTTATTTCAATCTGATAAAAGCCAACATCATATTGAAGAGTCAAAAACCAAAAGCTTCCACTCTAAAATCAAGAATAAAACAAGGATGCCCACTATCACCACTTTACTCTGATACATTTCTGAAAACATCAGAGGAATTAGACAGAAAAGGAATAAGGATAAGAAAGAAAGACATTAAATTATGATTATCTGCAGATACGATATTCTACACAGAAGACCCCAAAACTTTCACCAAAGAGTGCTAGATTTAATAACCAAATTCAGCAATGTAGCAGGATACAAAGTCAACTCAAAAACCAGCAGCATTTCTGTACATGAATAACAATCTCACTGAGTCAAAAATTAGAGAAGCCACATCTTTCCAAACAGAATCCAAAAAAATGAAATACTTATGAATGAATTTAATGAAGGAAGTAAGAGACCTTTACACTGAAAACTACAGTACTCTGAAAAAGGAGATTGAAGAAGACATCAGAAAATGGAAAGATATCCCTTGTTTTTGGAAAGGCAGAACCAAATATAGTAAAAATGGCCATACTTCGAAAAAATCTTACACAGATTTAATGCAATTCCAATGAAAATACCAACAGCGTATCTCACAAAACTAGAAAAATAATTCCAAAATTCATTTAGCACCAGAAGAAACCTAGAATAGCAAAAACAATTGTGGGTGAGGCAAGGCAAGGAGCATCACAATCCCAAATTTGATGTCATATTACAAAGCTCCTGTAATAAAAAACAAAAACAAAAAACAGCATGATACTGGCAAAAACAAAACAAAACAGACCCAAGGATCAATGGAACAGAACAGAAGATCCAGAATCAACTCTAAGCACACTCAGCTACCTGATCTTTGACAAAAAGGCCATACATCTTCACTGGAAGATGGTGTCTTCCCTAAACAATGAGGGGAAAACTAGCTTTCCATATGCCAAAGGTTAAACCTAGACCCATATCTCTCACCATGCACTAACCTAAAATTGAAGGGATCAAAGATCTAAATATTGAAACAGAAACAATCTTCTGGAAGACAAAACAGGTAAAATTCTTGAAGACACAGATACAGGCAGACTTTATGAACAAAACCTTGATGCTAAGAAATATTACAAAAATAAAAAAACTAGACTCTCCTCAAAATAAAAAGCATTCACACAGAAAAAAACAAAAACAACAACAACAAAAAAACCCCACCACCAATAAAATGAAGAGACAACCCACAAAATGGGAAAACATTTTTTACTAGCTACTCCTTGACAAAGAACTAGTATTTAGGGCCAGGGATATACCTCAGTGGTACAGTACCTGCCTGGTAAGCATGAGGTAGTGGATTCAATTCCCAGTACAAAAACCAAAACAAAAACAAAAATAAAAGCAACCCCCACCAAAACCAAAATCTAGAATATATAAAGAACTCCCCCCTAATCAGATCTTCTAAATTTAAAGAGTCAATCCAAAAATAGGCCGCTAGAATGAACACTTCTCAGATGAAGAACAAAGAACAAATAAGTATATGAAAAAATGTTCAACATCATGGGTCATTTGAGAAATGCAAGTTAAAACAACACTGAAATTCCATTTCACTACAGAAAGAATGGTTATCAGCAAGTAACCAACCAATAACATAAGGCTTTGGGGAAAAGGAACCCCTCCTCACTGTTGGTAAATTGGCATAACCAATATGGAAATCAGAATGGAGATTCCTAAAAAGAAAAGAAAAAACCCTATAACAAAAGATTCCAGCTGTTCCCCTTCTTGGTACCTTCTCAAAAGAGTTAAAAGCATCATACCACAGCAATCTGAGCTGTGTTTCTAGCAGCACAATTGGTAATAGCTGAATCTTGGAAACAACCTAGATGTCCATTAAGGGATGAATGGATAAAGAAAATGCAGTTTTCTGTATAGAATACAGTACTATTCTACCATAAAGAAGGACAACCTGAGACATTTTTAGGTAAATGGATGCATCTTGAGATCATATTTTTAAGTGAAATAAATCAGATACATTTGTAATATCACATTGTTTCTCTTGTTTGAGAAACTGAAAGTGCAAATGAGGACCAAAAAGGATAACAGAAGGGGATACAGGAAGAAAATGTTCAAATCAGAAGGGAAACACGGAGGGGGAAAATAGAAGGGCAGGAAGGGAAAAGGAAAAATATAGAGAACAGGATGAATAAAAAGGAAACAAAGCTTTATTAAATGGCGAGAGGAGAAGCAGCTAAAGGATGAGAAAGGGATTGGGTGAAAAAAAAATTCAGATAATTCAGATACATCATGTAAGGCACAAATTTCCCCTATGATGAATGCAAGCATTATATATAACAAATATGTACTAGTAAAAAATATAGCTTACAAAATCCAAACAATGTGTTTGTGTGTGTGCATGCCCATGTGTCCACATGACAAGATGGGGGTAAATGGGGAAGAGAGAGAAATGGATATGCTGGGGGATCTTCTAAATCATGGCGAAGGAAGAAGAAAGCATAAGTCTGTAGTTTGGTGTTAGCAAAATTCAACAATTACTTACTCAGTGAAATGCTTGCTTAGTGCCAAAACTATCTAAGAATATTTTCAAAAAGACAGTTTGTGCCTTTAGCAATTATATTCTGGTTTTCAATTAGAAAGCTAGCAGTGTTCTTGAAGGTAGAAGACTTTTAACTTTTCAAATCAGACAGAAAGGAATTGTATTACTTTCACCCTTCCATTTTAGTTCAGATGTCTTGAAATAAAACTCAGGAGTGCTTGAAAATTATTATTTGGGACAGGGAAGGGCAGTAAGAAATACTCTTTATTTTTCAACTTGAGTAATGTATCTGAGATCTAGGCTATTTTTTACATTATTTTTTAATGTGTTACAAATTTTAATTGTTGTTGTTTAATTGTTTAATTGTTGTTGTAACAAGTATCTTTAAACAGTCACTGTTGATAGGTACTATGATATACACTCCTGCCAGGTGTAGGGTACACATGCCTATAATTCTAGCATTCAGGAAGTGAGAGTTCAAGGCCAGCATGGGCTACATAGCAAGACTTTGTCTCAAAAAACAAACTAACAAACAAGATATGTACTCCCAATATGTAACCTGTATTTTATATTATCAACACAGTAATATTAATATATTACTTTAGAGTGATAAATTTGGGAACTTTATATTATTATCTGAGGAAATGCTTCCCAAAGAATGTTCCTAGACATATTTATTTCAAGATAGTCTTTGAAAGTTAATAGTTGAATAAGTATGGAGAATACCTAGATTATTATGCACATGTGCATATTTGAGACTCCAAAGTCCTATAATAAATTAATCTGTACTGCTTTGTTTTTAAAGCCTTATTTCAAACCAGAAAGCAGAGTTTTTGAACTGTTTTTTAAATCCTGAGGAACTGCTATGTTTCCCAAGTGTTATCTGGTAGAATAGAGTTTGAGAAATCCTATTCAGAAACAGCTAAATTATTCTGCCAGGTGTAGGGTGCACGTGCCTGTAATTCTAGCACTTAGGAAGTGTGAGTTGAACATATAAGCATTGCTTGCAGTCTTATTTAAAAAAAGAACCAAACACCAAAAATGCCAACAAATGTTCAGAAGTAAAATTCTGGTATGAATTTAATATAAATTTAAAAGAAATACAAAAATCACAGAAAATACAGAAAAGAAGGTAACGGGCCAATTTTAGGAGGATATTCAACATTTATGGGTCATAAAAAGAAGGTCTGAAATTCTGACATGAAAGTCACTAAAGAAATCAGAGTTTGAATATACTTACCATACAAGGGTTTACAGTGAGTACACTCTTGATAAACTGAAAAAGCAGAATGCTAGGTTGTTTAACTGTACTCTTTAGGTCAGTCTCATGTGAAGTGTGTTGAGAAACAGATGTACTGATTACCCATAGATGATAGCCTTCTGCACCCCAGCACTTGAAGGAAGGAAGAGACAAAATGTCAGAACAATAAAAGGTTCTCGTTAACCTTTTCTAACTTCAGTTGTATCTGAAATAACCAATGACAGTAGGTTAAAGGAACCATAACAATACACAGGTTAAAGGAACCGTAACAATACACAAAAAGAGTCATGCCTTCCAGGTGTATCTTAGCTATTTCCAGAGAAAACCACTATCATTGTCCTTTGCCCAGACTGATGAAATTATTAAGAACTATCCATAACTTCAATTTTAGGATCCCAATCCTAAGAAACACCTACTGCCTTTGGTAACTTCTCCATTAATTTAATTTAGCTGTGTCTCAAGCACAAAGAGCTTCTTTACAGAATAAGACCCAGATTATCTAGTAGAAGTTCAGCAAAGAAGCATCTACAACAGATGCATTTTTTTCATATAGCAAAGAGTATTAGATTGGAAGCTGTGAGACTAGCAGCTTCATTTCAGCCTGACTTTTTGCTATGTTATCTTCACCCAGCGATTTGGTTTCTGAAGGTCTAAGTTCTTCCTCTAAAACGTTCAAAGGTTTAAATAAATTACTCCAGACGCATTCACTTTTACCATTCTATAATTAGATTCCATGATAGTGTTTTTTTTAAAATTAGTGATTCTCAATTTGTGGGCTACACACTAATAGGGAGGGAGAGAGATCCATGAATAATTGCAAAATTTCAGAAGTTCAAAAGTTTTGCTGAGCATGCTAGTGCATACTATAATCCCACCATTCGGGAGACTGAGGCAGGAAAATCACTATGAATTCAAGGTATGTTAGAGTACACTGTAGACTCAAGGCCAGCCTGAATTACACAGTGAGACCTTGTCTTAAAACAACAACAACAAAAAAAGCTAAAAGTTTTATGTTTTTCTGTGATAAATCTGTACAAGTCAACTAAGAACTGTATAAAAAGAACAATCTGCTGAGCTAGAATAGCTTTGTGATAATCAGACCAATATGAGAGAGGAAAACCAACCAACCAAACAAAAATTCAAGTTTTTTATGCTATGCCAATTTTTTATAAAAGTGCTTACCATACAGTTGATCTTAAGGGGATCTTTTTTGGTACCATCAGATCTGTAACTAAAACAGAACAGAAATTTAATTTGATAAGAGTCTTCCAATTACATATAACGCACACATTATTTGGCTTTAGTTTTTTTAAAAATCAAATTGATTCTGCTCCTTCAAAATAGAAACATATAGTGCTGCATAAAATAGAACTGGAGCCTAGTATACACCAAGGCTACCTAGTACACATAGTATATCACTCAGCTACATTTTTGTAACTCTTAACTGACTTTCGACAGCATCACACGGCTTGGGAAGGTGCACTCATTTCATCAGAACTGAGGTTCAGAACAGTATACAAAAACAACAGAAATACCACTTGCCCTGTCAACCCACTGTGTTAACCTACACTGTCCCAATAAAATAATGTAACTTCCTGTTTTTTACTAGCTATTTATGTACATGGCCTGTTATTCGTAATGGATAACCTACTTTAAGGAAGAATTATGTCTGATTCAACCTTAAATCTAACATGAGGCCATATACACAATGATTTTTTTCCTCCAATACTGAAGATCAATAAGAGCATTTTTAAAAAATGAACTTTGAGTTTTAAGAGGGTGGATGTTTGGAGAATTAATATAGTCTGAACATGTTAATTCTTAATCTTACAAACAGTTTTTGGGGAAAGAGTCAAGTAAGGCAAAAGGATAACTCTATGATCCAAGGATTCTGTATGTATGTACTTGTGTATGTATATGTATGTGTATATATATGTGTGTATGTGTATATATGTTTGGAGGGGTCAGGGAGGTAACAGCGTTATTTTATCTAAAGTTTGTTTTTACTGACTTACGCAAAATCTCCTCCAAGTGTACAAATCAGCTGGGCTCCAAACACACTCCATAAAGAAAAGCCTCCATATTCCCAGGTCACTATTACAACAGTATTGTCAGGAGACCATCTGATCATTTTAACAGCTCCTGTTTTGTTCCAAATGTCTGTAAAAGTAGCGACAAGAGTTCAAAATAAATGATTACTTCACAAATGGTACTTTTTATAGTCTATTTCTTCAAATCTAAATGAGCAGAAAAGCATGACTGTATCAAATAATAAAATGAATCATGTTGGTGCAGTATTTTTTTAAAAAATGTCACTAGTCTTGGCCTGATTTAATAGAAACAATCTCAGTGTACAAGTAATTTATAAGAGAAAGGTGTTTTGTTCACTACTAACTACCACTATGTATTTCTCAAAATCTGCTTTTGTACAAATCAGCTTCTGTAAAATGGAAATAAAATTGCAGCAAACACTGTCTCTAGAGAAAAAATATATTCAGGGCTTTACAAAGTCTGTATGATTAGAATGATAAAAAAGTAAAGAGAAAATTTCTATTTCTGGCAGTACAACAAATGAATGATAACCTAAATGACTAACCATACTGAAACAATTCAGATATTGAATAGAATATTTAAATAGCTCAAAACAACCAAAAAAACTGAGACATTTTTTCCTGTATTTGCCAAACCCTGGGAACCTTGACTAGTACCTCTCATGA
This sequence comes from Dolichotis patagonum, assembly GCA_004027295.1. NCBI lineage: Eukaryota > Metazoa > Chordata > Mammalia > Rodentia > Caviidae > Dolichotis > Dolichotis patagonum. The sequence goes on along the minus strand of PVJX010004406.1, from coordinate 57,005 downwards.
CTCACAGCACGTTAGGGACACAGACACAGCTCAGAGGACACAGACACAGCTCAGAGTTGCCCAAGTCAGGGTTATATATTCATGGCATAAAGGAGGAGGAGAAAAACAACAACAAACCTTGGCCATACAGAAATGAAAAAAGCAGCAAGAAAGATTTCCATGTTTTATGTATGGTACTGTACAGAAATTAAAGCTCCCATGATAATCTTCAATCACAAATCAGCTGTCATTCTGACGTATAATTTGTACAATTAATGTGGACTTTAAAAAGTCTCAAACACAGAACACAATGTAAAGAGTCATATTGTTGTAATAAACCCAAATGAACAGCAGAAGCACAATTTCTTTCTAATTCAAATGCAATATAGGTCTTTAAGCACTCACACAAACAGCTTTCAAAGAAATAACTAGCTCTCAGTCAAAAATCTTAAAATATACAAACAAGCGAGAACCCAAAGAAATAACTCATAGCAGAAACAGAAAGTCTTCAGCTACTAGAACTAATGGACACAGAATATAAACTAACAATGCTTTTCTGGCAAAAGAGAAGCTTGAAATTAGAAGCAGGACACACACACACTAGAAAAATTAAACTTTTTCGAAATAAAAAATAACACATTTAAAAATTTAATGGGCCATTAACATCTTAGACATAATTGAAGAATTAGTGAACCCAAACATAGATATAGGAAATTTTCTAGAACGAAGTCTAAAGAAACAAAAACTTTAAAATCTAGGCTAAAAAAACATATAAAGTCAGGCATGGTGACACAAACTGTAATTCCAGTACTTGGGAGGCTGAGGGAGAATGAAGGCTCCAAGTTCAAGGTCAGCCTGCACTACATAGTAAATTCCAGGCCAAACTGACTATACAGTGAAACAATGTCTCAAAAAAACAAAACAAAACACAAGGTACAATGTATGTGTATATTTAATTAGCTTTCCAGAAGAAAAGATCAAAGGAAAGGCAGTAACCAGAGACAATGAATGGGAATTTTTCCACAGTAAGAGGAAAATATAAGATCCAGCAAGTCTAAGTTTTAAGCAAGATTAAAAAATTAACAAAATCCTTCACTATTTACATGATAGCAAAATTACAGAACACAAGACAAAGAAAAGATCTTAAAAGATACAGAGAGAAAAAGACAAACCTTTAAAAGGAAATACAACTTCACTGGAAACATCAGAAATGGAAAACAATGACACTGAAATTTCATATATATATGATATTTCTTCAATATTAATATATTAATACATATATTTCTTCACTATATATATTAATATATGTACAGAAACAAAACCTGTCCAAAATTATATGCCAAGTTAAACTATTAAATCATAGGAGCAAAACAAACCATTAAAGGCTAAAAATAAAAAATAGGTTACTATCATAAAAACTTCAGTGGAAGAAATGCCAAAGGATATATTTCAGGAAGAAAATGCTCTCAAGAGGAAAGTATAAATCATTAAGAGATGGTAGGCAAAATTATTGATATACTCTATGTGTGAGTAGCATTAAGCCAAACAAAATCAACAGTTAAACATTCTAATGTTTAGCTAAACTTTTAACATGAGATACCTCAGCTTCTTCCTGAAACTGAATTTTATTATTAAATTTGATTAGGTTTACAAGGGCACTTCAACGTCTTTTGACTTTTTTCCCCTTAATGTCAGGGAAATGTGTAATCTCTGAACTATCTTTTATAATATGAGAACACATTTAAATCTGTGAAGAGGATGAAACAGAGTTTGGTAAAAGGTTTCCAATCACTAATGCAGATACAGGCAAAAGTACATATCAGATTCATAAAACACATAAAATAATGAAATTACACTACTGTTACAACTCTGGAAAGTCACTGACCTCAACTTAAAAAAATGGATTCATTTCATCATCTACCTATTATATGCCTTTCACTAAGATGAATTAGCTTGGTGTAAAGAGATAAGAACCACTCTACTCAAGAATTATGATATTCAGGAGGTCCTTAAACTAGTAAATTCAATGAAGAATTACACATACTAAGAAAGATATTCTATGCAGCATACAATGGAGTATCAGAACCAATGGTATTTTAACTAAATTATAAAAAGAAACTTAGCTTGAGTTATATGTTGAAATACAAATATACAGTATATCCTCCATGTAGAATTATGACACATTTGAGGAAGAGCAAACAGTGTGAGAAATAAAGGAATCAGACAATATGGAGCTATTCAGGGATTTGCACGTATTATAATTTGGTCAAGCTAAGTAAAATTTAAGACTACAGTTCTTGACCTATGTGCCAAGATATAACAAAACAATGCAGAAAACTTACAGTGTCATGAGATAATTATATTGGACACAACGTAAATGCCTAGGTGCAAGCAGTTTAAAACTGAGCTTCATTGTGATGTTACGACTTTGTGAAGATAAGCACTCGACATGTGAAAACTCAACATGAAACCAGAAATGTGTGTGGTCATACCTAATCTGACTTAGAGCTCACTATGCATATATATTCTATTGGGGGGGGGAACTATGTGTAAGCATGGGATAAAATACTATTTTGTTTCCATTCATAGCTACTATTTAGAACATGCTACTCAGTTGCTAGGACATAGATTAAGTGGTTAAGCAAATCTAACTATTTAATAAACAGAACATGTGGTGTTTCTTTTAGTTTAGGAGTAACTATAAAATTACAGAAACAACACAGAGTAAGCCAAGAAACCACCACAGGAAGATTTGGTAAAAGACTTTATTTGCCATATATGTGGAATACATTGCTGGTTGCTTAGTGCAATGCCTATTTCTTTTCTTTGTATCTTGTTCTTTTCTACTACAAAGAACCAGAAAAAGATGTCATTTTCAACTTTTGCTTGGAGCCCAAGGTAGCCATGTGACACAGTTATTTCTAATTAGATGGAAGTAGAAGATAGGTAGAGCTGATAGGATGTGGGGATACATCTGGAAATGTTTCTGCTTTCCTGATTTAAAAAAAAGAAAATCAGATGTGCCTTGCTTTCTCCTTTCTTTTTGACTGAAACACTAAAGTAATTCTTGGAACTCAAGAGTTACCCTGAAATCATGAATGAAAGTCAGTAGCAGTTTTTAGATTTCTTGTTATTTGAGAAAATAAATCTTATTTGTTTAAGCTATAATAAGTTGGGTCTTCTGTTAGTTGAGTAAAAAGCATTTCCAATGACAAAGAATTTAGACTTAATCCTGTGAACAGCAGAGACTTACTAAAGGACTCAAAACTTTTGTTCTTGGGAATCCAGCATTTAGAACAGTGTCTAATACATGGCAGGTACTCAGTAAGTATTTGTTAAATACACTGAATTGAAAGGCATAAAGTAACAGTGAATGAAATCAGTTAAGTGATTACAGTAAAGTCCAGACAAGAAATGCAGAGTTTAAAATTAAGGATAAACAAACTCTGAGTGGATTTTTAAAAATCCTAGAGATTCTTTAGTTACATAGAAATCTTTTTGTCATGAAGTTGTGTATGTTCTAACAATATTTACTTATAGCATGTATCACTTACTTTAAACTCAGCATTTGTTACACATTACATGACTAGCACAGTAGTTCCCAATTTCAGTGGTTTTACATTCTGTATTTTTAGTTATTTGAGGTCAACTATGGTCTGAAAATATTAAATGGTAAAATGCAAGAAGCAAACAATTCATAAATTTTAAACTGAACACCACTGTGAGTAGCAGGGTGAAACTGTGCTCTGTCCTGCTTAGAAAGTGAATCATCCCTTTATCTACTGTATCTATGCGGGCTACACTATCTGCCCAGTAGTCACTTCATAGGCTTTCAGTTATCAGGTCAACTGCTGCAATCTCTCAAAGCTTGTGTTCAGGTAACCCTTACATTACTTAATAGTGGACCCAAAGCATAAGAGTACTGATGCTAGCAATTTAGATACACCAAAGATCAGCCAAAGGACATGTCCCTTAAATGAAAAGGTAAAAGTTATTAAGGAAATAAAAAATAACTGCTGAAGTTCCAAACTTCTATAATAAAAATGAAATTTCTATCTGTGAAACTGTGGTGAGAAAAGAAATTTGTGCCAATTAAGCTGTTGCACTTTGAACTGCAAAAGTTATGGCCACTGCATGTGATAAACACACTGTTAAAACTGAAAAGCAAATAAATTCCTGAGTGGAAACATGAACAGAAAACATATTGGGTGATAGCAAAGTATTGCACCAGAAAGCACTGACCCTATATAAAGAATAGCAAGAATTCCCTGAAACAAATTAGAATAAGTTGTTTATTACAAGGAAGGATTTACAGACTGTGAGTAGGTCTGGACTGCAAAATACAAAGTTACTGGAGACACTGCATCTGCCAATGAAGAAGCTGCTCTCACATTTCCAGCAGAGTTGAGTAAGTTGATAAAGTAGAAAGGATATCATTCAAAGAAAGGAAATAAGCAAAATTTCTGAAATAAGAAGCCCAACAGAACCTATGTGCATAAAAATGCAAAGGAAGCATTCAGCAGAGATCATGCATACTAACTCTGGCACTCAGTGGCAACATCGTAGAGCATATGATAAAATTCAGGTGTAGTGTACAAAGAACCTACATGCTCTCAAAAACAAAATTTGAAAGAGAAAGGGAAAGAAAAAAAGGTCACATTCACATAACTTTCATTATGTCATAATTATTCTATTTTACTAGTTTTAAAATTTTAAATTTTAAATTATTTTCATTGCTTCTATAGAGTATGGTATGATAATTCAATACAGGTGTACAATGTATAATGATCAAATCAGGTTATTTCTTACTATGCACATACATAGTATATAGAGGGTTAAGTATTATCCATAGTTTCAGGCATCCATGGGAGGGGGGAACCTCATTAAAAAAACAAAAAGAATACTCACCGGGATACTGTTTTGCTGTTAGCTCTAATTTATGAGATAGTAGCATGGCTCCAGTGGTATTATCTATTGTATAAACCTGCACACAACCACTGTGAAAATAATCCAAAAAAAAAAAATAACTTTTAGTGAAAAAAGACAGAAAAAAAATTATTATGGAAACTTACATTCTGCTGGTGTGAGTGTAAAGTAGGACAAAACCAATTTGTAAATAATTTCTACTGATCTGAATTTGGACAAGTGCATATTCTGTAATCCAGCAACTCTAGATACAGTACATCCCAGAAATTCTTATCTAATGTTTATCAGGAGACATAAAATGTTCATTGAGCTACTGTATATAATTGCAGGGTTAAAAAAAAAAAAGGAAAAGAACCTGAACATATGCAATGTAAGGAAAAAAAATACTGGTATATTCATATAGTACTAATACCATATAGCACTGAAAGGGAAATGAGATTTAGCCACATGCATTATTAGCATAGATAGCATTTACTTTTTCAGTCAAAACATAGTTGTTAAATACATTTGTGGTTAAAAAAAAGCAATGAGCTAATATACATGAATTTTAGGTTAGTGACTGTTCAAGTAGAGAACCGGGAAGGGGCAGAGAAAAGGCTTTAACAGTACTGTAATGTGCTCACTTGCACCTTCCCTCCTTCCATTTTTCCTTCCTCTCTTTCTTATTCCCTCCCAGTCTTCCTCCCTCCTTTCTTTCTGTGGTTTTGAGAATTGAACCCTGGGCCTTGTGCATGCAAAGCAAGAGCTCTACTTCTGAGCCACACCCCCAGCCCAGCAATGTGCTATTTTATACAATTACCATAGTATTTTTTACATATTGCATACTGTATGCTGTGTGAATATATATATACTTCACTTGAAATTTTTTTTACAAGTCAGACTTACGAAAGGCCAGAAACTAAAAACATTAAGGGGGCTGGGTGCTAAACTGGGGATTAAGCCTAGGGCTTTTGCATTAAACTACATCTCCAGCCACTGTATTTTTTATTTTGAGATGGTCTTGCTAAGTCACCCATCTTGAGCCTGAGGCAAGAGGATCACAAAGCCCAATTTAGGTAACTCATGGAGATCTTGCCTCAAAATAAAAAATTAAAAAAGGACTGGGGATGTAGTTTACTACAAAGGCCCTGAGTTCAATCCCAGTAGAAAGGACCTAGATTAAATTAGTACTGGGGGAAACAAAGACTAAAATGCCATTAAAATAAGAAAAAAGATGTAAGGATTGTTATAGCTGAAAGGTAAGTAAACAAAAACCAAATATAAGTCATGAATTTTCTTTCATTTTTATTAGAACAAAGGAACTAAAAAAGAAATTTTGGTTGTAACTGGGTTAGAGTATGAATTGGCCAATAGATCGTATTAGGTATTTATCATCGATTACCTCATGTATAATAAAAATACTAAGTTTATGTTAAAAAAGGTTTCTTTTTTGGGGAACCAGGAGATAGTACAAATGTCCATGTACAGCAAAGTGGACGAATTATGGTATATTCATATCCTGGGACATTATTTGTAAATCAATATAAGAAATGATAATAACTACTCACAGACAACATTGATGAATTTGCAGTGTTGACACAAATCAGAAACAAAAGATAAAATGATTTTATTCATATAAAGTTCAAAAATGGGAAAAGAAGTTATATGCAGCAGGAATGTGTACACAGGTAGTAAAGTGTAACAAAAAGGCCAGATGTGGTGATGTATACCTGCAATCCCAGCACTCGGGACGCTGAAGCAAGAGGATCACTGGAGTTTGAGACCAGCCTGGGATATAAAGTGAGTTCAAGGCCAGCCTGAACTGCATAGTGAAACCCCGTTACAAAACAAAACAACAAAAACAAAAGGCTATCACAAAAGACAGAAAACTGTTACTAAGGGAGACAGGACTTTCAATTGGAAGCAGTGAGGGTAGAGTTTATGAAAGATTGGTGATGTTATTTCTTGAACAGACTGATGGATATTCATCTTACAATTATCTGTTAAACTTAGTATCTGAATTGTGCATTATTTTTGTATGTATGCTTTTATTTTATAATATGAAAATCAAGGTAATAAACTTTAATGCCAATAAATCTGAAACTATATTCTAGGAAACTACAACTTCCAAAATGGCTTATATAGAAATCTAAATTGTCTTAGTCAATTATATAAGTCAAATTGAATCAGTATTCCAAAATATTCTAGAAAAGAAAACTCCATACCTAGATGAGTTCACCAGCAAATTCTAGCACATTAAAAAATTAACAGCGATGTGAAAGAATTCTCAACTGTTGTGTGAGACAAATAAAACCTTAACCAGCAGATCAAGAAAAATTATAGGTAAAATGTATTTGTGAACATAGATTTAGAAATCTACACAAGATATTATCAAATAAAATCCAACAAAACATATCAAAGATGCCTTTATTTTTTCTATTGAACTTAATTTGTATTTCTATACTTAACTCCTTAATGAGTTAAGGAGTGCTAAGAACAAGTTGAAATCAAAGATAAAGATTCCCTATTTTACGAAGAGATTATTTGGGGAAAAAAAATTACTGGAAGCATAATTAAAGTGCTGATTTTTAGGAGGTTTTATTACTTATATAAATAAAATACTCTGACATTTAACTTGGATGGAGATTATGCAGCTGGGGCCAAACTAGACATGATGTCCTACTGAACCAGAAGGTCTCATTTTGAGAGCAAAATGGAATTTTATATTTAAGAAAACTTTAAAAACTAAAAGCAATAAACACATTGCAAGGCAACATTATGATTGATAATCTTTTTATTTGAGTTAAACTGTAAATTCAACAAAAGTAGGTATTTTTTAATGTACCAGTGTTTAGAACTATAACCAGTAAATGGTAAGTACATAGATATTAGTGGAATGAATTATTTTATTTTTAAAATATACATTATATGAATTAAAGCAAGGAGCTTATTTTATGTATGAACTTCATTAACTAAGACACACTCACTAATTTAAAGTTATTACTAACACTGATGTCTTACAGAGGACTTTAAAAGAAAAAAAAATCTCAATAAAAATACCTTTAGATTTTATATTAAGGGTGATCCCTAAATTATGATGGCATGATAAAGTCAAAATATCTTAAAATTTAAAAAATTATTTCTGGCTGGATGTGGTGACATATCTGTAATCCCAGCACTCTGGAGGGTGAAGCATTGTAAATCTGAGCCCAGGTTGGGCAACAATAGCAGCTTTAGGAGACCTTGTTTCAAAATAAAAAAAATAAAATAAAATAAAATTTTTTTTGGTACTGGAGATCAAATTCACAATCTCATGCTTGCCAAGCAGGTGCCTGTGCCACTGAGCTAAATCCCCAGGCCCCTATATATATATATATATTTATAATCCTTATAAATTCAGAACACTCTATCAGGTACCTTGTACATCCAAATGCCATTAGCCGGTATCTGTTATTTACTGCTACACACGTTCCATCAACAACATCTTGTGGCCAAACTCCATGAAGCTGCTACAATAAATAAAAACAGGTTAAGATCTGCAAATGTTCCCCTAAATTTACTCTTTTATTTATTTTTTGGTGCTACTGGGGATTGCACTCAGGGCCTTGGGCATGCTGGGCAAGCACTCTTACCACTGAGCTACATCCCCAGCCCCCTCCAAATTTAATTAATATAATTCTCTTACAATAAAAATGTAGTTTCACAAGGCTTCATGTGGTCATCTGCATAGGATATACCCCATCAGGAATACCATCTTAATAGTCTCCCTTAACATTTCAAGCCTTTCATTAATGGTTCAATAAACAACCCAAATGAGCTCAGTCAATGTTAATCTACTTAAAAAACACTAAAAAAAAAAAAGGATATGCAATCTCTAAACATACAGTAAATGAAGATGCCTTTTGTTGTAAACCTTTTCCTACTAGAAATTATAACTCATTTGCTCATTAATATTCTCATCACCTATGTAGCATATAGTGTTTAATGATCAGTCAGTGAAAAATACTGAATTTTCTTTGTTCTATCATCTAGAAACAATTTATGACTTGCCCATTGCTTACTAGTCTTTGTTATTCCCTTACTATACAGTATGATTAACAGCATAATGGCTCAGGCCTAACTAAAATGATTACCTGATCTTTCCAAACTTTAATATTATTGTGTGTAAATTTCCTTTCATGGTGACTCAAAGATTTACACTATCTAGTACAGTCCTTACCATTCAACAATTAAGCATTCACTAAATAAATGACATCATTAATCTTATATGCTGGTCAGTTTCATATACAGATACAGAACAGATTCAATTCAGCTAAATCTGAACAAATTTAGTTCACAGTCTGTATTTGCCAAAACAAAAAGCTTGTAAATTACAATGCAAAGGTCATGACCTTTAGTAAGCAAACAAAAGTAGCATGTTATTAATAATGCATTTTATTTTTGAATGATTCCAACAGGAGACATTAAAGATGCACTATATTCACAACTGTTAAAACTATACTATTTTTAAGACTATGTAATTATAAAATGAGTTATACAATCTATCTAAACACAGAATAGTCATGTATCACTCAATGATAGGACATTTGACATATCTTTTGTTAGGTGATTTGGTTGTACAAATATCATGGTGCATTTCCACAAAATAAGAAGACTATGACACCACTAGGCAATATAATCTGACGGGACCACCATAGTATACATGCTGTGTTTATGAAAAACTACAATTTGAAGAAAACAAAATAGTTGAAGATAAATATTCAAAACAACTAGGAAAGGAATTATGAAGTAATTGTTTCCCAGAACAAAAGTTGAGTATAAGGAGAAGAGGGAAGAAACTATCATTTTTCTTTTCTTTTCTTTTTTTTTTGAGACAGGGTCTCACTATGCAGTTCATGTGGCCTTGAGCTCACATTGCAACCCAGGCTGGTCCTGAACTCACAGCAGTCCTGCTGCCTCAGCCTCCTGAGTGGTGGGACTACAGGCACGTGCCACCATGCCTGGCATTTTTATTTTGTGCTTGCCAGGCAAATACTTATGCCACTGAGGTAAATCTCCATCACATTCAAAACTATCATTTTTCTTCAACATGTCTGATAGAATTTTGCCCACATATACCATGTATATGTATAATTTGATTAAAGAAATTTAACCCTTAAAATCTTATATGAATAAAGAAAATGGAAAGGATTTAATAATAGAGTGTAAAGTTGATAAATGTAAATAAAACAGCCAAACTTTATTAGGTGGGAGGGATGGAAAGGAAGCGGGCAATAAGATGCGTTATGTACATATATAAACTCCCCACAACAGATGTAATCAATATGTACTGCAACATGTATTAATAAAAAAATAAAATTTGTAATACAAACATAAAGACTATGAGTTATTTTGTGTGTGTGGGGGTGAGAAATAAAAATATCATAAAATTAACTTAATGGCTGTATCACTAGCGAAAGTTACTAAAATTGAAATGTATACTTGAAACGGGTGAATTTTATTATATATAAAAATATACAATTTTTAAACAAGTTTATTAAGCCATACCTCTGCAGTAAATCTACTTGACACTGGTGTAATAAATCCAACTTTACCATCATTAAACACAACAGCAAATCCATCAAGTGTGGCACAGTATTCCATGTCTTTGATATGCCCATCTGTAAAGCCCAGGAATGAACCTACTGATGAAAAAATTAGTATATAAAACAGTATTATTATATAAGCTTCTCATATTTGTGTTTGCAAAGCCTACAAAGATAGTTAAAAGGCAAAATTAATGACTTAATACCCTAAACAATTCAATTAAAATCAATCCATAGAAAACCTCTCACAAAACTGTATCAAATATTAAACAGCTGGTTCTACCTTATGTAGCAGGTATAACTACCTCTGGATGACTGCAGATCTACTGAAAAGGGTACTGTGCAAAGATTAATGGCTTTCCTTCCATTTGTCATTCCTTCCCAATGAATAAGATGAAGAAGTCCATCAGAAGTAGCAACCAGAAGATCTTCCAGCACAGACTGCAAACTGTAGGAAAATAAGCAACTTAATTCAATTAACTTTTAAAAGACTGTACTGGGAAAGCAATGAGTATTACTTTAGAAAATACTCATACATAAAAGATCACAAAATCTCCACTTGTCTGCAGTTTTATTTATATATAATTCAATCTAAAATCAGAAATTCTGGGATAAATGAAGGACTCTGGCTGCCACAGATACAAACTTGATGAACTGGGTTAAAAACATGAAATACTAAAACAGCTAATTGGCAAATAGCACAAGAGACACATGACATGAAAAGAGGGCAATAAACCACTCATAACAACAACAACAAATTACTCTAGGATGATAATCTAGAGCTAGAGAATATAGAGGTAACAATCCCCTAACATTATCCCAAAAAGAATTTTCAGTAATGATGGAAATGTTCTGTATCTATAATACCTGATAACAGTAGCCACATGTAGTGACTGTACAATTGATAATCTTGACAATAAATAATGCTGAAAAAATGACCAGATTCATGAATAAATAGCAAAATGTGATCCAGAGTCAAAAGTTCATCAATATAAATAATAATCACTTTTTTTTGGAATGAGAATCAAGCTCAGGACCTCACACTTGCCAGGCAGGCACCTAAGCTATACCCTTGGCCCATTAAATAATAGACACTTATAATGTCAGAATTAACAGACAATGACTTTAAAAGTAAACAAGTCCTTAGAACAAAGGCACATGTTATTTCTTCATAGACTGTATAGCAGCTATCTAGTATCCCAAGTGCATGTGTATAATTTTAAATTTAGAATCTTGATTGAATTGTAAAGGTTTTAATATAGTTACAAAACAATATGCTGCATGTGTTAAGTGCTGTATAAAATAGTATTTCTAATTAGTCAATTTTTATGTCAGTTACATAATCCATAAATTAACAATTACTCAAAATACAATTATATTTAATATTCAACTAATATTAAACTAATATTCAACTATATACTACACAGTGCTTTCTTAAGTGCCTGGGATGTAGGAAGACATGGAATAAACTCTGGAATATGAAAGTTCACGTCTTTTTAGTCAATTTAAAATTGTACAGGAAATCTCCAATTTCAATAGAGATGCTAATGACATTGCTCTGAAATGCAATTATCTTATAATTTTGAGATAAACATTAGATATTTCTAACAACCTAAATTTGCAGAACCTAGCAACTAACATGTTAACCTTGCAAAAAGTGGCAGAAGTTCTTTTTTTTCCCCCCTTTGGTAGAATTGAACCCTTGTCCATGCACATGCTAAGTATGTGATCTCACAACCAAGCTACAGTCCAAATCTAGAAATTCTTTTTTTTAAAAGGCTTTCTACCCTATTTCCATGCACCATATAGTTTTTAGCCACAAGGTGGAGGAGAAAGTCAAGTCTATACATGTTCATGTTGCTTGTTACTCACAGACACTTCCCATCATTACATTTTTGAAAAGGATTTCTATGTGGAAATAAAAATCTAAAGTAATCAGTAACTTCCTGACCAAGATGATAATTATCCTGAACTCAGTCTTTTGTAATACTGATTATATTTAAGCAAGTAACAAAAATAGCATTCTTGTCTGTGAAAAAAGTATATAAAAAGAACTAACCAAGCTCATCACTTGCATACATTTTATGGAATTTGTTTCACTGTCATTCTGTACAGTATTCTAACAAGCAAAACGGTGAAAGAAACCTTTTATTAAAACTTTGAATTGGAATCATTAAAAATGGGTATTATATTTATGTATTTTAGTACATTCATATTATATTCATACAGATCTTTGTTTTTAAGTACAGAGTAAAAGTCTTTCTTCAAAACTTGCCCCCAACCATTCAGTTCTCTTCCTCAGTTTCATATATATTCTAGAATTGTGAATATTTTAATACTACCATCTCCTTTTTAGAAACAGTATCTTAAGCAGCAGTATTATAGAAACCTTGTTTCTTTCACTTAATAATGTATTCAGAAAGTCTTTCAATAAAGAACATTCTCACTGTTTTCACAGCTGCATATTATTTAAGTACATTTTCTTACATTCACACAATGAAAATAATATGCAGCTAAAGTAATGACAACTAAAATAGCAACCATGAGGTAACTGAGGAAATAAAGCCAAATTATAAGTATTTTTTTCTACCAATTAATATACAGTTTTAGTATTTTGGTATTTTTGTCTAACTTGTCCCAAAACTTTTATTCATACTCAGATCCAAAAGCCTAATTTTCTTCCAAATGTGCATATACTTCCCAGAAACTTACAAAGGCTTTGGAAACAAAAGCACTTTAATCTTTCCTCAACCTGTATGATTTTTGCCAGGATCTTTTTAAGGACTATGGAGTATGTTATATCACTCAAACATTTCTAGATCTCGTCAAAAAACATAGTTTCAAAATAAAATTATAGTGTCACACTCAATTTATGAGCTTTATTATAAAAATGAGCCATATGTAAAATTTCAAATGTCTTATAAGGGTTAATTTACATATTTCTAAGCTAAATGGCTGTCTTCAGTCCCAAGAAGTGAAAGCAGTTTTCCTATTGGTCATATAGATTAGCCATTGCAAAATGCCAAATTTAACCAAAGCACTGTACCTCATGATGGGTGCCTGCAAATCCAATATTTTCCTCATCTCTAAATTTAATGCTGGAGCACACTGTTCTTCCTTAAAATGGGGTGTCCCCTTCATTTGTGGACTTCCTCTAAAAGAAACATAGGGTTAAAGAGAAAGATACTGAATTTGCACCCACTCTGTGGCTAACTTAAATATAACCAAACTTAAAAATCAGATGTTTATCCTTTATACTCTCAAATGAAAAACACTTAAATTCCATTATAGCAGACAGATCTATTATGAAGCATAAATAAGACTGACCAATGTAACTTGTGCTGGATCTGGGCTGGGGGGACAGACTAAAAAACCAAAACAAAATAAAATGCTTAATACGCAAGTGAACTCTCAAGAGAATATTTTGTTTAAAATGAGGGTCTTTTCTGGGTTAGTAAACTATGGAAGAAATATATCATTCTATACAGTTATGTTCCAAGTGGTTCAAACTGTTATTTCCTTTTACTCCATATCTCCTCACTGATTCTCACACTATGATATATATCAAAAATGTAATTAGATTATTTCTCAAATTACCTGGTAATAAATAACAAAATGGTTGAATTTTTAAAATCCATGGTATTAAATGGTAAACTATAGTGTTTAGGTCACTACATTGCTTAGGTCAATGCCAACATAACTGAATTGCCACACACAACTCTCCAAAGAACTAGAGGTCCTTTGGATTTTTTATCTCCAGAGGGCATAGGAGTGCACTATTAGATTTCTATTCTTCCTCAAGGCTGTCTACTGGCTTTGTGAAAATTTCACTGATGCTCAGAATTACACTGTTTATCACTTTTTAGTTCTGGACTATTATTCATATACAATTTGGGGGGTGGCTTACTGCTAGCCTATCATGCTACTGCAATGAACTAGAATATTTGAGTCAATGTCTACATTGTTAAACTAGTTGATATTTACACAGGTTCAGGTTCAGGTAGTACTATGACCATCTCTAAGAAAAACATGAGTAATCAATTTGTAAGTCACTTTTAAACTGCTAACCAGAGACTCTACGGTGAATTTCCAAGATGTTCTTCAAGTATAACTGTTTTAATGTTATCTGTAGTTTTCAAAGTAATATATACACAAAACTTAAGTTCAAATAGTACAGAAAGCCTATGAAAAGAAAAAACACAGTTGTTTTCCTTGGGGAAAAAACAAGACACAGCTACAAAGTGCAACAGATTATAATTAAAACAAGCCAACTCTTGAGGATATCTTTGAGTCAAATGGAGAAAATAAAAACTAAGTATCTGATGATATTAATAAATTGTGCATTTTGCTGAGTGTAATTTCAGAGTGGTTCAGTTTCATTAAAATGTCTATCACAGATAAAACAGAAGCATTAAGTGTTTAAATGGTACAGTACTGTATCTGGAATTTGCTTTAAAACTTTAAAAATATGTATGGAGAAAAAAATGATGTTGACTACTTTTGAATCCATGTCCGTGGATTTGTTGTATCATTCTCTCATGCATGCTACATACACTCTATTGCTGAATTACATTCCCCAGCCCCAGAATGATGTACTTCATACAAGTATGTGAATGTGTATCAACTACACTTAAGCTCTTGACCTGTTCAATGTAGTAGTATCTTTAGCTCTGAGAAATTTCCATGTTTGTTTCCTTACTATTCTGATAAGGTTATGTATTTTCTATTAGCTCTTTCTGGAACTTTATTAGGTGAGACACTGAACCTAATATTAACCTCTAATTTTCTCTTTTACTTTTGTCTTTTGTTCTGTATCCAGGGACAGTTCCTCAATTCTTTCCAGTGCTTTGAAAGAATTTCTTCTCTTTTCACCCCTCCTCCCCATTGCACTCTACCCTACAAACATGGGATGAAACCCTCAGCCTTGGCATCTCCAGTTCTTATTAAGTTTATTTTTGGACAAGGTTTTGCTTTCTTTGTGCAGATTAGTCTTACCAATTGGTAGACTTCAGGGTAATGACCAGTTGGCTTTTTGCTTCAAGTCTTTCAATACTGGTACTTGTTAAGTAGCTTTTTTTGGAATGGTTCAATTTCACCAGGAGGGGGTACCTTGATTCTATCTAAGATATTTAAGTATGATATATATGAGTCTGGATTCAAGCATGGGAGGGAGACTTGATGAACTACTGTTCAGTATGACGAGTTTTACTTAATCCCCATCTTTAGTTGGGCATCTCATTCCTGCCCTGCCATGTGTCTGGAAACCCTCTAGTTCAACAAGATAACATACTTCCTGCCTCTGTGAAGTGAAACAAAAGAGATCCTTATTTCTTATTTAGATTTTTCAAGCAATCTCTAATTCCTGACTCACTAACGAATCTTGTAGTACTACTGTATCTAATTCCTGATCCTTTTTGGATTTGCAGGTACAATGAGGTAATTTTTATCAATATCCTAGATGTACTTAGGCGCTCAGATTTGAAAAGTCTTCCTAAGTAATTCACTCTTTACTTTCCAATTTTTAGCTTTTTAACTTAGAAATACTTTTAACTTTCATTAAAGATGGAAATACTTAATTTTTTCTGTTGATTTTTAAGATAACAAATGGAAACCTCACTAATTAAAAGACTAGAAACCTCTATTTTTCTTTCTGTAAGTAATTTAAAATAGTACAGTAAATTTTAAAGCAAATTTAAATAAAACATGATTTCTCATTAACTTCCACTATAAAATTAGAGACAAGTTTCCATCTCATCTTCCAAACATGCTAAACATACAGCAAACTTAAAAAAATTACATTAACACAGAAATAACTAATAAAAATATTACTTTTCGTTCAATGTAATCTGAAGATTAGAGGATGAGTCTAGAAGACAAGCTAGATTATGAAGGGCACTTAACATTCTAAAAAGTTTTGGGGGTGCCAGTCAATTCTGAGTATTTAATATGAAAGTCTACAAAGTGTTCCACACACATTACCTCAACCAATCATCTATAATTTTTGGAACAAGACTTATTTTTCCAATTTTTCTCAGAGGAAAAAAAAGGAAACTTAGAAACACTGAGAATTCTGTTTTTGATCACAAAGCTGATAAATGAAAGCATGGACATTTGAGCTTGTGGTTTCAATGTCAAATTGGAAGCAAGTGAAAGTTATGCTTCAAAGACAAACATGATAACCTTTATACTACAAAACTGTGTAATGAGATGAATGCTAAAGAATAGATGGAGAATAGAACAGAGAAATGAGCAGAGACTGTAGGTTAATTAGCAAATAGTTAATAGCATTTCACACCTAGGCACATAAAAACAAAACAAAACAAAACAAAACAAAACAAAACAGCAAAGCAAAACAAAGCAAAACTGGTTTCTTGCCTACCAGTTAGGCAAGGGGATGGCCCCATGACTTACTTTAGTCTAAAATGCAAGAGAAAAAGACTGGTGCTAATTCTAGGCAGAGAATCAAATAACAGAGTTGTCAGAATTTTCACAAATAAATAGTTTGTGACAATCACATTTTGGAGTGTGTTTTATAAAACCATGCAGTCTAAGAAGTAGAGAAAGAAAAAAATGAAGAAAAATGAACACAGCTTAAGAGATTGGTGAGAACAACATCATGCATTTCAGCAGATGTATAGCAGCAGGACCAGACACGGAAAGGAAAGGAAAGGAAAGGAAAGGAAAGGAAAGGAAAGGAAAGGAAAGGAAAGGAAAGGAAAGGAAAGGAAAGGATAATTAAAGAATTAATGATTGAAAACTTTCTAAAGTTAATTAACATATGAATTTAGACATCCAAGAAACTCAGCAAACTCTACATAAGATAAATTTGAAAGAATTCACACTGAAACGTATTCAGACTTTCAGAAAACAAAATCTTGAAAGCAGAAAAAGAAGTGACTCTCATGCATTAGGGAACCTCAATAAGATTAACAGCCAGTTTCTCATCAGATACTATAGAGGCAAGAACAAACTGGATATACACTGGATATACACTGTAAGTGCTGAAAGAAAAAATGTCAACAAAGAATTGTCTTTTTCAAAATAAAGGAGAAATTTACAGATGTCAAGAAATAAGTTGAAAGGATTTGTCACAAGTAGACATGAACTACAAAAATGCTAGAGTGCTTACTTCAGCAGTACATACACTAAAACTGGAATGACAAGATTGGCATGGCCCCTGTGTACACAGATCACATACTACAAGCACAAAAGGCATGAAAAACAGGGAATCATAGCAGAAAACTTTCCAAATACTAATGAGGATAAATTTAACATACAGATAAGGCATACAGAACCCCAACTGCCACAATCAGAAAAGAACTTCTCTCTGACACGTCATAGACAAAAGCCCAGAAGTTCAACACAAAGAATCTCAAAAGTTCTTAGAAAAAAAGCAACAAAAATTTAATAAAGATACACTCATGAGAATTACACCCAACTCCTCAACATAAATCTTAAATGCCAGAAGAGTTTGGAATGAAGTATACCAAGCATTAAAAGAAAATAGCTTCCAACTGAGAATAATGTATCCATGAAACTCTCTTTCAAAAGTAAGAAATAAGGTCTTTCCATGATAAAGACTACCTTAAGAAATTCAAGACCACCAAACTATCACTCCAAAAAATTTCAAAGATACACCTAAGAAAGAGACACGTAAGCCAAGAATGCTAAAAAGTCTAATGGAATCAATACACCAGGTAGGGTAAGCAGTTATGCACGGGGGGGGGGGGAATTAGCAACATGGAAATAATACAATGAATGGATTAAATCAGCACTTTTCGACAATAACTCAATGTAAATGGACCCAACTCCCCATGGGTAGAGTCCTAGATACATATACATTACCAAAATTATACCAATAAAGATATAAAAACCTGAAAAATGCAATACCAGGCAATGAAACTGAAGCAATAATTAAAAACCTACCAATGAAGAAAAGCCCAGAAACTGACAGATTCACCACAGAATTCAATGGGAACTTAGGGAAGTTCTAATGTTAAGACTCCTCTTAGTGGCATAAGCGCCAGCCTGAGTAAGTTCAATTCTCGGTACTACAAAAACAAGACACTTTATTGAAACTGGAAAGGGAAACAGCATTACCAATCCCATTCCTGGGACTAACATTACCTTGTTTTCAAGACAAGATGACTCAACTAAAAAAATAACTGCTTTAATGAACACAGATGCCAAATTCCTCAACAAGATTCTTGCAAAGAGTACCATTAAAAACATCATATATCATGACTTTATAGGCTTCATTTCAGGGATGCAATGGTGGTTTAAAAATATGCAAATCAAGGCTGGGGATATAGATCAGTAGCACAGCAACTGCCTGGGCACGAGTGAGATCCTGAGTTCAACTGGTACCAAAAAAAAAAAAAGGTTAAAAATATGCAAATCAGTAATGTAACACATCACAAAAAGAAGCAAAAACACAAATCACATGGTCATCTCAACAGAAGCAGGAAAAACCTTTGACAAAATCCAACATCTATCCATGATAAAAGCCCTAAACAGGTATATAAGAACCTTGTATCAATCTGATAAAAGGTATTCCCACTGGCTTGAACCATCAGTGGTACAAATGGATCTAATCACTTTTATCTTTTTATTAATAAAATTAATAAAAAGTCTAAGTGGACAGAATCTAGTTAGTTGCTTGAATATGAATAATCACTACCAAAATATAAATATTAATACCAATTTAAAAATTACTACATTAATCAAATTTCACTGAATTACAGCAATTGTTACAGTAATTAAATGTTACTAAATTAAAAGAAATGTATTTACATTTATGAAATTCTTTAAAACACTTTATACATAAAGACAGCTGATTTACACAGAGTGCACAAAATGTCATAAAGTATTTGGCTTTTTCTGTGGTCACAGTGGCACCCATTTCTCCAGACAATTCCTGCTAACATTCTCTACATTGCTTACATATGCTTCTTGTTGTTCCTAAAAAAGCTTCTATAAAGTAAATATTTTTTGAGTAATTTGCACCAGTGGCATTTCTTCACACATTAATAGTTTAACAATAATTAATTCTCTAAACTATAATACGGAAACCTATCTGTACTCCACTGCCAATGTATACAATATGCATTTACAGCTGCTATACTATAAATTAACTACTTTACAATTCTTTCATATTGTTCTGATGTTTTCTTTAAGGAACTGTAATATGATGACATCTGGTCTGTTAAATCACCCTTCTTTGCCTTACTTTTATTAAAGATACCATGAGAAGTGGTATAAGCTGCCCCATGGGACAGTCAGTTCAAATCAGAGCTGGCTAGCTGGGAAACATACAAATTACCACAACATACACACAAATGTGTTGAATGGGGGAAAACTGAAAGATTTTCCTCTAAGATCAGGACAAGGATGTCCACTATCACCACTCCTGTTCAATGTAGTACTTGAAATTTTAGTTAGAGCAAGCAGGCAAAAACAGAAATAAAAGGATATATGTAAAAGAAATAAAAGGGTCATATATCTATATGAAATCAAACTATCCATATTCACAGATGACATGATTGTTCATACAGAAGACCCAAAAAATTCCACCAAAAGACTCCTAGAACTAATTAACAAATTCAGCAAAGCAGGAGGACACAAAATCAACATACAAAAATTAAGTTCCTATATACCAATAATGAAGCCACCTACAAAGAAATTAGGAAAATAGAATCATGTACAATGGCATCAAGAAAAATTAAATACTTAGAAATTAACCTAGCCAAAGAAAAGAATTTTACAACAACAACTACAGTACTCTTATAAAGGAGATTGACAAAAACATCAGAAAAATGGAAAGATAATCCGATTCCTGGATAGGCAGAAGCAATACTGTCAAAATGGCCACACTATCCAAAATGACACATAAATTTAATGCAATCACAATACCAACAGCATTCCCCATAGAACTAGAAAACATAATCCTAAAGTTCATATGGAACCAGAAGACACCAAGAATAGCAAGAGCTATCCTAATCTTAGGCAACAAGAGCAAAGCAGGAGACATCATAATCCCAGATTTCAAGGTATATTACAAAGCTACAGTGATAAAACTATCACGGTACTTTCACAAAACGGCCATGTAAATCAATGGAACAGAGCAGAGAATGCAAAAACAACTCTAGGCACATTCAGCTATCTGATCTTTAGACAAAAAGGTGCCAAACACATATATCAGAGAGAAAACAGTCTCTTTAACACATCCCTGTGGGCTTGAACCACCAGTGGTACATACTAACTCCCCAAGATAAATGTAATCATTATGTACTCTGTACAGGTACTAATGAAAATTTTTAAAGAAAAAAATATTGAAGAAGTCTATCAGGCTAGAATGAAAGTCCAAGAAACAAAGCCATGTGAAAAATAAGGATAACTGAAAAAGGTTACCTACTAAGGTAAATATAAAAAGTAGTATATATTATTTGTGGTCCCAAAGCACCAACTTTTATTCCCATATAACTGAAAAGGGAAATACATAGAACAGTAACTACAGATTTATATAAATAACCACAAAATGCATGAAGCTGAAATCTGTGACATCATGATAGGAAGGGGGTACAGAGCAATGTAAAAGCATAGCATTAGTATACTATTGAAGTTAACATTAGTATTAACTTAAACTGGGCTGTCATATGTGTAAGATATTTATTATATTATATACAGAAAGCAAAATAAAGAGTATCAGAATGGCACATTCCCAAATATAAAGAAAAGGAAAGTAATAGAGAAGCCTAGGAACAAAAATAACAACAGATACAGGAAGAGTTAGGCATGGCGGCACATGCCTGTAAACCCCACCATTTTGGAGGCTGAGTCACGAAGACTGCTGTGAGTTTGAGGCCAGCCTGGGCTCCATAAGTGAGTTCAAGGCCAGCCTGCATTACAGAAGAAGATTCTGTCTTAAAATACAAACAAACATTTTAAAAATGGATACAGGCAAAACACAGAGCACAATGGCAGATATCCTTCCCTATAAATAATTATCTTAAAATTTATATGGATTATGTGCTCCAAATAAAAGGCAAATTTTGTCAAAATACATTTTTAAAAATGACTCTATTCATAAAAAGTTGTTTATAAGAGATTCACATTATATATAAACACATAAATACTGAGAAAGTCAAACAATGAAAAAAATACATACTATGTAAATAGCAAGCAAGACAGGGTAGCTACAGTAATATTAAAAAAAAAAGTTAAGGGCAGAGCTAAAGATGGCAGATCAGAAATAAGAAAAAGACCCCAGCCCCCAACCTGGAGAATACTGATCCAGGAGAGGTAAACACAAAAGAGCTTGAGGGCAGCAAACATGCAGTATCAGACCTCAGCATCAGCGAACATAAAGAGATATCTTCGGGACCTCGTAGATAAGCTCAAAACTGAAATATTAATTCAAGTAAAGCAACATATAAGTAGATTAATAAAAGAAATGCTAAACACCTCTCAAGGAGACACAGACAGAAGAATGGAGGAACACACAAAAAAAGCAGAGAAATGTTCGATGAAGAATATAAAGAAAACCTAGAATACATGAAGCAGATTCAAAGAGATTACCAGGAAATTAAAAACTCCATTGAAAGCTGGAAAAACTGCTTGAAAGAAACTAAGGATAGACTATCAAAACTTGAAGACAGGTTTGCAACTTGTGATCAGGGAAGGAAAGATCTCTTTAAAATAACAAGGAACCAGGAAGTAACAATACAAAGGCTAAAAGATGACAAGAGGATCTACAATTTAAGAATAAAAAATGTGAGCGAAGGAGGAGGAGTCAAAACAAAGGAAATACAAATATAAATATAGAAATTAAGGAAAACTTCCCAAGCATAGGAAAAGGAAATGATATTCAGATGTATAGACATACAGGACTCCAGCCACCCACAACCAAATCAGAGCTACACCCAGACATATAATAATCAAGATCCCAGAAATTCAATATAAGAACAGAATATTGGCTCACGCGGGCCAGAGCGGCCCCTATTGTTGCTGTGTCACTGGAGAGCAGCGATGGCCCCTGGCAGTGCTAGTGGAGGCGGGAGGGGCGGTGCAAGCCCACCGCGCCAGCCATCCTCAGCCCTCGGCTGAGGAGACCCCAACGGAGCAGCGCCGGGTGCAGGCAGAGGCCCAAGAGGGGGACAAGGGCGGGGTGGTGGGGGCGCCAGGCGACACACAGCAGTGTCCGGGGTTTCTGCTAGGACAGAGCCTGGGCAGGTGTCTCAGGTGAGTGCCCTGGAGCCGCGGCTCCCGCCCCGCAGGAAGCTAGCCCTTCTGACACGCATTATCCCTGAGCAGGCGTCCAGGGCCTGGCACAGAGAGGACAGTCACGAGGTTACCAAGCTAGGAGCGAGCCTGGTGACCCGAGCTAGGGAAGCGTCAGCTTCGTGTGAGGGGGAGTTAATCTGACATGAACTAATGCTGGGGCGGCCTGCAATTGCTCCTGGTGCTCCAGCCCGCCCCCGTCTGCTCTATGCTCCCCCAGCAGGGCTGCTTGGGCTGAGGTCTACGGGCCCCCAGATAGTCCCCATGCCGTCGTCGCAGCACGGACATACCGTGCCTTCCTGCCCATGCTGTTCCTGTGTGTTCACAGGTGGTAGGGACTGCTGTGTGCTGCCCCGCAGAGAAGCAGGCCGCTGCCATGAGCTGGTCTAGCCAGACTGTAACTCCACCACGATCCTTCTCCTTTGCTTTTGCCCACTGTTTAATATTTGTTTGCTTCAGATCTTTGACAGTTTTAGGGACTTAAAACAGGGTACACGTTGGTGGACCCACACTTGTCTTATCCACCTCTCTCCCTCCCCCCAGGGCTGGCTTCCCTGTGCTTGCTTCATAATTTACTAAGACTACATGAAATTTGTATGTTCCTTAGTTTCAAAAAAAAAAAAAAAACCCCACAAAAAAAACAGTATTAAAAGCTGCCAAAGAAAAGAAAACAGATCACCTATAAAGGAAAACCCATCAAAATTAAGGCAGACTTCCAGACACAGACCATCAAATCAAGAAGAGCTTGGAGTGAAGTGATTCAAGTCCTGAAAGAAAATAACCTCCAGCCCAGATTGATGTACCCTGAAAAAATGTCCCTAGAAATTAATGGAGAAACCAGATGCTTCCATGAGTAAGAGGAAATGGGGGAATTCATGACCACCAATCCAACCCTACAGAGAACACTGAAGGACATTCTGGAGAGAGAGAGAAAAAATACCAGGATTTCAGGAACAGTGGCAGACATGCCTCAATGAATGGGGCAGACAGTGGAATGAAGGAGAAAAGTAGACAATCATATGGCAGAAAAATAGCATAGAAGAAATGAGGCAGAGAAGGTTGGCTATAATCTCTAACATAGATGGCCTTGATATACTAACAAAAAGAAACACAAGCAGAGTAGATCAGGAGATAGGGTCCATCTAGATGCTCTGCATAGGAAATAAAATCAACCTGAAAGAGGGTTTATGGACAGAAAGTCAAATATGAGAAAACAATGCTCTATGTGACAGGGAACCAGAGAGAAATAGGGACAGCTCGTCCACCAGCTGCAGATAGGTTGAAAAGACATGATACTTTTGTGCAGTAGAGAACTACTCAGCTATAAGGAAGGAAAACCTTAAGGCTTTTATAGGTAAAGAAATACAACTTGAGATCAAGCCCAGGAGTCAGAAGGTTAGGAACCACTTAGGTAAATAGCAGGTTGCCCCGCCCCAGTCTAAAATCTGAAGGAGTTAGTGGGACCCAAAATGTGCAGCACATCCTGTGGGAGTAAAAGGGAAGGAATTGTCTAAACAAGGAAGGCAGGGGATATTGCTAATAGTGTATCAGGATTTAAAATCCACATTATTCTCACCATTCTGTTTAGATTGATTATATTTTGTTCCAGTTTGTCTACTTCTTTGAGGGCACAAACAGCTGTCCCAAAAATAGCAGGACATATTATGGTAATCATCCTTTATTTCCTATTAACTTAATTTGAAGCCCTGTATAACTTACACTGTCTTATTTAACTGATCTTATTTGAATCTGGTTTGTTAGACTGATGTTTTGTATTGACTGATTTTTTTCAAATCTGTTATGATTGATAGTATCAAGTCTGAGAGTATAGGCAACTACACTGAAAATGACAAGATTCACTAGGATACCACTGTGGTTTGATTATTACCTGCTTTTGAAGTCTTATAATGTCTCCAATGTTTTGTTTTTATTAATATGGTTATATGCTGCTATATGCAATAATACTATGCCTGCTGATAGACAATTCTATTGAAGTTAACAAGAGACGTCATAGTAACCATTGTAGATCACCTTGTATTGAGGTTTTATATGACTTTTTGTTTCATGTGTTTCTTGAATTTGTTTTGTTTTGTCTTGCTTTGTTTTGTTTTTCCCTCTAATACAGAAAGGATAGGTATACATGTAGAGACTCATGCATGCGTAGAACTTACAAACAGTTTATGAGAACCAACTATATAACACATGATGAAATGAACTACTTTGAAGAAAAAGAGACACTACAGTACCCAGTGCTGATTCCGTAGTATCATGATGTGAAATCCAGCAATACTATCATTCTTTGTTCAGAGTGATTTTAGTCTGTTTTGTTTTGTTTAATTTCAACATATGTGAAGTTATGGACAGTTATTTTGAAGAGAATGAGAGACACTATGACAGCCATTGTTGATTTCCTTGTTGCCTGGTCTTGAAGACTTAAAATGCCTTCATCATCCTGTTGGGATCAGTTTTATACTTTGTTGTTTTGTATGAATTCATTGTATGTGAAGATATGGACAACTATTTGGAAGAAAACAAGAGACAATATGATGGATAGTGAAGATCTCTGGTTGTCTTGCTTTGAAATTTATGTCTCTTACATTGCTTTCTTATGTTCTGTTTTGTTGTGTTTAATTTTACCCTGTTTAAAATAAAATTTAAAGAAAAAGTTAAAACTGTCAAGAGACAAGGATTTTTTTATAATGATAAAATTGTCAATCCAGCAAGAAGATATTACAATTTATAAACAGATAAGCTAATAAACAAGGTTTAAAATGTATGAAATACATACTTTTGTGGAAGAAATAGTGCTACAACAGATTAGAGGCTTCCATATAGCACTTTCAGTAATGGATGGTACACAGGAGGAAGAAATTGAATTTAAACAGCACCATTTCCCACTTAGACCAAATACTCAACCCAACAACAGCAGAATACATAATTCTTCTCAAAAGTACATGGTACTTTCCGTAGGCCAGAAATAGAGAATTTAGCTGGGTGTGGTGGCACAGGACAGTAATCTCATCACTCAGAAATGGAGGCAGGAGAACTGCTTCAAGTTCAAGGCTAGCCTAGTAGTGAACTCAAGGCCAGCCTGAATTACACTATAAAACCCTGTCTCAAAAAAAAAAAAAAAAAAAGAAAAAAAAAGAAATAGGGAATATAAACACCACTATAACCCACTTAGACCAAATACTTAACCCCAAAGTAGAACAAACATTCTTCTCAAGTATGCATGAAACTTTCTCTAGGGTACAATACAGTCAGCCACAAAAAAAAAGTTTCAATAAATTTTAGAAGACTGAAACCATATAAAGAATTTTCTCTAATCATAATGAAATGAAATGTAACAGAACAATACCAGGAAAATTCATAAATATGTAAAAATTAAACTATATATGTAAAAACAACTAATGGGTAAAGAAGATACTAAAAAGGAAACTAGAAAATATTCTGAGACCAATGTAAACAAAATTCAATATTATTAGATACTGTGAACGCAGTACTCATTTTTTACAACTAAAATGCTCACTTACATTAAAAGAGAAGCTATCCAATGATCAAATTTTACATCTTATACAATTAGAAAAAAAGAAGAGCAAACAACTCAAAATGAAAAGAAGACATGGTAATAAAATTTAAACTAAATATACAAACAATAGAGAAATTAAAAATGAGGGAAAAGTGCCTGCCTCTCAAGCATGAGGTCGTGAGTTCGGTCCCTGACAAAAATCAGCCAACCCTAAGAAAGTCCCTGACAAAAATCAGCCAACCCTATCTAACAAAGTTTCAATCAATATCTCTTGACATTCGTGCAGCACTTTGTTTAATATTATTATTGCTTCTGTTAGGTTCTGCCAGTTAAGTTGCATCAGTACTATAACTTTTGGTGTAAATTTCTGACTCTCACTGGGCTGTATGTTCCCCACAGGGAGGGATCATATTTAATTATCTGTACTATCTATAACAAAAACATAAGTGAAAGGTTTGTGTGCTTTTAAACAGTCACATTACTGATTCTATTTTATTTTCTCATCTTTGTTTTCTGTCTTTTTGTTCCTGATG
Source organism: Dolichotis patagonum (assembly GCA_004027295.1). Classification (NCBI taxonomy): domain Eukaryota; kingdom Metazoa; phylum Chordata; class Mammalia; order Rodentia; family Caviidae; genus Dolichotis; species Dolichotis patagonum. The sequence continues at coordinate 30,195 of PVJX010004406.1, read as the reverse complement.
ATATGCAATCTTAGAGTCTGTGCCCTTGCTAAGTACTTTAAAATTTTGGTATAATCAAAATACAAAATATTCAATTCTGTATGCTAAATAGTGTTTGATATACAGCTATCACTTAAGTCAGGAGTGATGCAATCAAAGGATACGGATGAGTAAAATGAAAAAGCTGTTGAATTAATAGACTGGCAGCATCACAGAGAGAAATTACTACACTGTAAATTCAGGAGCAAGAACAGAGATGTTTAAACATGTAATTATAGCTGTAATTATGGGAATAGAAAGCTACAGTGAAATTTTTTTTTTTCTTGCTGCACCAAGGGCTTGAACCTAGGACCTTGAACACCATGGGCAAGTGCTCTACAGCTAACCCACATTAAAGGTGTAGGGTAACTGGAGTCAACTGGATAACAGGCAAAGGAGAGAAAAATAGAGCGTGACTAAGTTCTCTTCACCAATGGTCAAGTGACTGGAAGGATAAGCTGAAAAACAGTAAGCCAAGAGTTTATTGTACAAATAAAAAGGAGTGCAGACTATATATAGCTGGCATAATTAGCATCAGTCCTTAGCTAAAAAAAGCCCTTCACTATCTAGGTCCTATGGAATGAGGTCCAAATTTTAACTGGCAATTAAGACTACCTAAAACTTGGCCTTGACCAACTCTTCCAAATACGATGACTCCCCTTCTCACATCTCACACTGCAGTTATATAACGTATTGGTGACAACATGCTGCCTTAAAAAAAAAAAATCTGTCTAGAAAGCTTCCCTCCATGATCTGTCTCTCCAAAGATTATACTCTTCCCTATCCCTATGATCCAGTGCCAATGCTACCTCTTTACAAAGATTTCCTCAATACTATGTTCCATTTCTGAACTCCTCATCAAACCTCTTTATCTACATCTCCTTTGTAGTATTACTCATTACATTTGCAATATACTTGCTATTCTTTGAGTCTGGCTTTTTTCCTGTAATGAACTATAGGGCTTCATGTTAGAATACATTAATATATTTTTCTTGCACAGAGTCAATACCAAATGAATGTCTTGAATAAGCACAAGGTAAGGAACATCTCTTTCTTACATTTATTTTGGCTGTTTAGTGCCTCTTTGGAGGCTTCATTCTTCAGTCCTGAGGATTCCAATTAATTTGTGTCAGTGGGATGGCTGAGTACTTTTTTAACATTATGAGTTAATTCAATGTTAACAATTATTCATTTTATTTTTGATTCCAGTTATGTACTTCAGAAAAGTTTTGATAATTTAACTTCCTTTTTTCATAAAAATAGTTTGCAGAAACGTAATAAATTTTATGTAACTACTATATTCACAATCAATGTTATGCTGCAAATCTAAAGGGTTAAAATTTAGTTAAACTATAAGAAGATGCATATTAAAACAAAAACCTAAATTTTCAAAAGTAAATTCATTTTCAAGCCACACTTTGTATATAAACTAAATGCCTACTACAGAAGGATTAAATATAGATGTTTACAAAAAAGGTTAGTATCTTCATCAGGAGTGCAGTGTACACATCTATTGATGAATAGAATAAAAGTTAAAAATTTTCCTATAGGTTTCAAAGTAACAGCATAAGCCAACTTGCAAGGACTTTTCAGATGTGGTATGACAAGTTTTTGTTAACTTCTATTAATGAAATTAGAACCCAGACACAATAGGAATTTGAACAAATTTTGAGAAGAAAAACTGAAGGAAAATGAAACACCTTGTCTCTACAATTTTGAGGTAAATATGAATATAAAAGTTATATAAGCTAACTAGAAAGTCACTGTAAAGGTAAAGAAGCCATAGCAAAAAATCACCAAGTATGTATTTAAATGTAAAAAGAATTTTAAACTATGTTGGTGAGAGAAATGGAAAAATTCTGTAAGATACAGAATCTAGTACTGTGGAAATGATTCCAATCTAAACCTGCAAAATTTTAATACAGACGGAAATTTAACTGAGAGTTCCTAAAGGAAAATTCTGCCAGCTTCCTAATGTTTTGTAACACCATCAGCTGAAAATAAAGTACTCCCAACAGAAAAATAAAAGCTAGCAAGCAAGAACTGAGAAATACAGTACATACTATTTTCTTTCTCTTGGCTCAGTTTTTTTTATCTTGTATATCATTCTGCCAATATTACCATAATTTAATAGCTTAATTCTTTCCCTAAATACCTCTCCTACCCAGTATTCTTTTATACTTAGTATCTTTTGTTTTAAATTTAGTATCTTTTACCTTTTTTTTTTTTTTTTTGGTACCTGGGATTACACTGAAAACCTTTGTTCCACTGAGCTATATACCCCAGGCCTTTATCTTTTAACTTTTATTAAGGCTGCTATTATTTGTGAATCCCCTAGTTCAGTTATAAAATTTTAGGTGATTCCTATTTTTTCACAAGTGGTTTTTAATGTGCAACTTTGATGAATCACAGTTTTCACATAATGCGTACACATGCTTTAGCAAAAATACCTCCAAATAAAGTGTCAGAACACTTGTCAGACAATGAATTTCTATAAAAACAAAAATACAGTATTTGTATGAATTAATATACTTAAAGAGAATTTAAGTTGCAAGAGCCCCTCTAAAGTGATTGTTGAAACTTGCTAGATATACAAATAGATTTATAGACAGAACCCAAAATTTTAAGAGCTATGTTTACAATTTCAAAATGTTAATAAATAGTCAAAGAAAATTCCAAATTAAATTCATATTCATCTTGAAAACATACACAAAATCACATATTAATTTAAAAAAAAAAAAGAAAAACAGCTGAATTAACTTAAGGGACTGGCAAAAGGGCTTAAACTCGATACTATATAATCACTCGACAAAGTCCTAAAATTCTATTCACAAAGATGAACTGGGGCTAACAAAAGCAAACTAATGAAGTCTGTGTAACTACAGGGCTCCATGTTATTTCCCATTTATTATTTGTTATCAGTTGCAACACATGGTACAACTTGTGATTGAAGGGACAGAAATTTCAAAGGAAACTAAGTAAACTTTGTGCAGATGGGGTGTTGTGGAACAACACCTCACAAAAGCCGATGATCTGAGAGACAAAAAGCTAATAAACAGGGATGGTGAAAAAAGAGGAAAGGTTGGTTCAATGGATATAAAAGGGTATAAATTCTGAATTTTGACTGGACCATGGGCAAGCCAAGAAGAGAACAATGTCCCCGTCCTATTAGCAACCAGATGGTGTTGAGGGCAGCCAGAGAGTTGATAGTAACTGAGGCACATAAAGCAACTAAATGCATGTACTGTTGGGGCGAGTGGTCTGAGCATCTCTTGGGAGGATGACCTGAGGAAATATAGCAAATATGGGGGATTTTCTTCTATCTTCTCTTTGAAGGCAAATATTGTTTTCACTGTTTTGCTTTGTTCTGATTGTTTTGCTCTATTCAATATTCTATTTTGACAGGTTTTATAATGTTCTGTTTTTGGTTTGATTTTGCTATACCTGGTTGGACAACTATTATGAAGATAACACGATATACTAGGTACTATTACTGTTATCCTGGTATTCTGCTCTTAAGTTTTGTACCGATTTCACCACATTGTCTCAATTGGCTTTGTTCTGTCTTGTTTTGTTGTATTTTACTATCTTCAAAAAAAATTTTTTTTGACTGGGATAAACCCTAGTCTCTTCTTCCACCTACGAGCTTTTAAAAAAATTGTTCCTCCCCAAATAAAATAGTTACAAACAAAAGAAAACATGAAAACGTTGTTAATTCTCTAAATACTTTTTTTCTTAGTACAATTTTGTATCAACCATGTGACTACTTCTTAACATATACCAGAACTTATGTGACACAATGAAAGCAGTCCTTTGAGGGAAATTTAGAGTGATGAACATCCGTATCAGAACAAGCTGCCATTGCCCAGACATCTGTGGGGGACGATCATCATCAAGGTAGCTGTTCTCAAATTGTGGTTCTCAAAGCTAAAAAGGTTTATGTTTATAACATGTCACTGGCTATGGAAAGCTAATTTTGTATACAATGAGATATATACGTATGCAAATGTAGACATGTATATATACATTTAGTTTCAGAATCAACACATATTGGAAAATATTGAAAGTCTCACACTATTACTAAAATGTGGTATGTAAAAAATCTCGGGGCTGGGGATTTAGCTCAGCAGCATAAGTGCCTGCCTTGCAAGTGCACGGTTGTGAGTTCAATCTCTGGTACCGATTAAAAAAAAAAAAAAAAAAAAAAAAAACTCCCAAAATTTCATTTCATTTATAGAATGATTTCCATAGGCTATTAAAACTCACTTTACAAAGTAGAATGTGTCTAGAGGTTCAAGTTGCCTTAGCATTTGAGTATACAATATCTATAAGATGTTTTATAAAAGACATATCTTATTTACTTTTCTTATTGCTAAGAAAAAATACCCAACAGCCTCAGGTACAGGAGGAAAAGTTTATTTAGCTTGCAGTTTTCAGAGATTTCAGTCCATAACCTGCTGGCTCCAAAGCAGAGGGACAACAGTTCATAGGGGGAAAAAGCAGCGAAAGCAACAAGTCTCTTTCTGTCCCTCATATTATATCTAGTTCTTCTGGGATTACGGCAGTGCTAATCCAATCAGTGGATTTATACAGCAAGCACCCACCCATCCAGCACCCTTAATCCCAGTATTGCACTACAAATCAATCACACACTCTAGATTCAGCCACCTCTAAAGAACAAACTCTGTGACTGCATTAAGTTTGGAGAAGACATCTAGACACAAACTATAACAATATATACACAAGCTTCAGTGCTACACTAACCTTAAATTAATTTAATACAAAATTAGTAAGTATTAAATAATACAAATTAGCAAATAATGGGAATATAAACAAGCAAGCTGGTTACCAATAAGTCTATCACTATGCAAAGAAGTATTTTTTTCTACACTTCACATTTTCAAGTATTATATAAATGAATACTCCACCAAAGTTCCCAAGAACAGTCAAATTTATGACAGCATACAGGTTTTTTGGGGGGTGGGGGACACCAGGTATCAAACTCAGGACATTGCACTTGCCAGGCAGGCGCTGTGCTGCTGAGCTATATCCCTGACCCAACAGCATATACTTTGACACATTAATCAATTTTAGAATTCTTTTGAACAAAAATATCTTTTTAGGACAACTCATTCCACAAATCCACTTAAATTTGCACGAGAATTCCACTTTGGGGGGGGGTGTGCTGGGGATCGAACTCACAACCTTGCACCTGCCAGGCAGACACTTATGCTGCTTAACTAAATCCCCATCCGAATTCCACTCTTTTCTGAACACAATCTATGTTAAATGTTTAATAAATGTAGATTATATTTAGCAATTTAAAAAGCATCCCAGAAATGATACCAGTTGCAATTTATTAAGAATATTCTAGCCAGTAACACCTGTCATGTAATCTCGGCACTGAGGAAGCTGAGGCAAGAGGATCTATTCTCATTTTATAAACAGAAAGTAACTCCAAAAGTACAGAAAATAATTTAAGAAGTAGTTTTTGCAATGTCCTTGCTAATAAAAGTGGAACCTGAACCAGAATGCTGGCATCTCTGATTCCAAATACCATCTATATTCTTTTCATCTCTAAACTTGTACATGTTAGGCAGGAACTCCACCTCTAAGCCACTTCCTAAGCCCTTGATGTGGTTTTGAAGGAGTGGAGGTTAACTGGTTACCAGGCAAAGGACAAAACATGACTAAGTTCTCTTCACCTTTGTGAGTATCTCCCTGGGTCCTGAAGCACTCTATTTAATCTTACTATTTTTGTTAGGATCACACGTTAATGAGGAAGCAGTATGAAGTACAAGAAACATTTAAGAAAAAAATAAAAACTAAGCTGGTTTGAGAGTTTACTAATGAATTTTGTACAAATCAAATTTTCTGGCTTTTTATTCTAATGAATGATAGGCACTCATGTCATTGAAGGCCAGTAAAAAATAAAATGCTTCTATGGAATAGATCGATTTCTAGTCAAATTTATCATAGTCTTGAGGAGCGAGTAACTTCCTATCAAACTGAAAAAATAAATCAAAACCACATTACAGTGATACATCGATTTGGAAACTTAATTTGGTCTACGATTTTGGAAAAGATGGCCACATTTGTATTTGTGTGGGAAAGATGGCCATGACTGTGTTTGTCACCTAATGAAGAGTTTGCAAACGAAATTGTGCCAAAAGCTTCTATTTGCTAACCAAATTGCAGACAAAAGTGCTTATGAAATGAGATACCACTGTATTCTGAAGTATACCATAAAATTTATGGAGAAATCTTAAATGAAAAATAAGATTAATGTATGTCAGAGACACTTTGGAGGGCTACATAGGAGATACAGAACACTGTAACTACATAATTAAATTCAACATGCATTTATTTGAACAAATTCCTTTGTGCTGTTTCAAACACTGTAAGTGCTGCAAAAGAGAATAATACGGCAGATAATCTGATGGGTGTGGAGTAAAGGAACTTCAAGGGTACAGTCAATTACAGTGTTATTCTTTGCAACAAAATTTACCTATTTTATGATAACCAGGATGAATCCAATTACAATTCAAGATTTCCAAACCTGAAGATGATTTCAGAATGTGCTAGACCTGACCTGTGGCATTAAGTGGTTTTGATTCTTTAACCACAGTTTCTGTAAAAGTCAGAATGATTTCCCTTCCCATATCTCACATTTTGTCACTTGCAGATTATTTATTATGTAATTATTTCCTTTGGCATAAAGGGTCCCTGTGATTGAATCCAGGGTCTTAGACATGCCAATAAGCACATGCTCTACCACTGAACTACACTCCTGCAATTGTTTACTGGAATGCCCATAACAATAAGTGTCTCTACATGAAATAAAATAATGATACCTTGGATGTGATTAAATATACAATACAAAAGGACTGAAAATTGTTCAAGTTGATGGACAAATAGGTAGTCATTTTATAATTCTACTCATCAAGTAACTGGTGTACCAAATTAGCTCTCTAGAAACAAACACACAAGCAAAACCAAAAATGTAGAAGCAACTATATACAGACATTAGAATAACAGGGAACAAAGAACTGTCATCAAAAAATAAAGAGAAACAAGTAAGGTTTTATGACAGCAGTCACTTTTTAGACTACCATGTGGACACCAGAGAATCCAAGTACAGTATAGTAGTCTCATCAAACTGAGGACATAAAGATTAAAACAGAAGCAGCAATTTACAGAACAGAGTACCAAAAAGCTGGCGGTTACACAAAGCAAGAGCTCTAAAAATCTGTGCTCCCTCAAGTTTTACTGAATACTAAGGATACAGCAACAATCCACAAAGCCAGACAAATAATAGCTAGTAAGATTTTAGACTACCAATGCACATAGCACTGAAAGACTTCCGGGGTTCTGGGTAGCTAGAGAGGAGAGACTGGTGAAGACCCAGGGCATTCAGGAATGACCTCAGAAGGGGTAAGCTAGCCTAAAGTAAAGTTACATCCACCATAAACAAAACAATACAAATAAGCCTTAAAAGGATGGAGATCTCCAAGTAGATTAAAACAAATTTCATCTTTAAAGGGCAAACATAAAAAACCAGACAACCAACAATACAATACAATACAATACAATACAATACAATACAATACAATGTCCAGTGTGTAATCTAAAATTAGAAGACATGTGATGCTACTCCTAGGTATTTATTTGTAATTCTACTCTAGTAATTCTACTCCTAGGTATTTGTTTACTCATGAGATACAGAACAAAGAGAAGGAAATGGGATTGGAAACTAAGATAGCAAACAAGGCTCACATTTTCACTATTTGTATCCCTCTCATTTGAATTTTTTAAATAAAAAAGTACTTAAGGATTACTAGTATAAACATTTTTAAATTCTATGGGAACAGTAGGTGGGATCAGTTACTTCTTAGGTATACAAAGGATAGGAAAGTTGAGGGAAGCAGGAGCTTTACAAAAGAGAGCTGAAGGTTCAGCTGAGCTTAGAGTCTATATCAGTTTACTTACACTACAAAAAGAAGATAATGGAAAGAAAGCACAGCATATAATAAAGGAACAGAGGCATTAAATTACTTGGAAATTGTGGATACAATGTATTCTAAATGTGAAAAAATAAGCTCAAAATGCTGGTCCAGGAGTTTGGACTTTCATGGAGAGCAACAAAGGTTCATGAGAAAATCACATCTTTCGGTCTCAATTTTCAAGTAGGGGCCAGTGAGTGAGGTTTAAACATGAATCTGAGACTGCCTACTGTGACATCTAAAATGGATTGATTTATCTTGGAAAGCAAACCTTGAGCTCAAGAAAGAATCAGGTTTAGACCTCATCTACACATACGGAAGAGTTTAAACCACAAAGAACATATACAACAGAACTCAGAACAAACCCTTGGGCATACTAAAGCATTGCATAGGTTACTACTATGTAGTAATTTAGGGTGCTGATTTAAAACTGCTGACAACTTTATGGAGATGACATTAATTTCACGTATCAGATGAGTAAATGAAGCTCCAAAAAAACAAACAAAAAAAAAGCAACACGGCTAATCCTGAAAACTAAGCAAAGACAGAAACTTTACACAGGGAAATGGGAAATGAACAAAATAAGTCAGGGTTAAAGTATAAAAGACGGATTAAGAGGATGTAATAACCCAGGAGAAAAGTGGTAAAGCCCAAACTACAGTAGCATAGCTGGAATTTAAGAAGAGACCACAGAAATGAGGTATACACATAAGGCAGAATAAAGTGGAATCATTACAGACTTGGTGTGAATGAGCAGGATGAGTGAATAAACTCTCAAGTACACAGCAGTGCTATTTAGGGAAGAGGGGGGTTGGCTCTATACTTTTCCAGGATTAGGTTACTTAAAAATCAGAATGTTTCATTTTTATATTTGATGAAAATACATTCCTTGATACTAACTATAAATTCTTTGCTAAGGCCTCAAATTTATTCCTAATATTTTCTCATCAACTTTCTTACCTGCTAAATCCCACTAATACAGAATACTCTTCTTCTGGGTCTATGCTTCATTCTCTCATGGTCTGTGAGATCCTTTTATACTTGTCATCTTCTCAATGAAGACTCTGAAGACTCTGAAGTTCTGATCTTATTTCTTTACTCTGCTTTGTTTTTTTTTTTTTGCATTAAATGTATCACTCAACCCGAATGTACTTATCACCCTCTACTAAGAGAATACAAGCTTCTATAAATAGGATTTTTAAACTATTTTCTGGGCCTATTTTTTACTGCTGCATCTGTAGCATCTACGGCAGTTTTTGAGGCCTGTCAAGACTCAGTATTTTTTAAATGGGCAGATGATAGATTGAAGTAATACTCAGAGAAGTTTTCTAAAAGAGTTATTATCTATATTGTCAATGTTTTATAAAACAAAAAAATCCAAAAAAGTATAAATCATAACATACTCATATAGTCTTTATTAGTACCATTGTGCACAACTCTCTGAATTAGTAGATCTTTTAACAATTTTTCATTGTTTGTATTAGTACACCTTCTTTGGAAGTGTGGCTAACAGAGGTCTTTTACTACAGAGACTTACACAATAATATTCTTACCAATCTAATTAATAGGTGGCTTATGTAATTATGATGAAATTAATGGATGCACACTATGCAAAATTCAGCAACTGAGATAAAATATATACATAATAAAATCAAAGCAGATGTGATGCTTTGAGAGGCTCACAGAGAATAAAAACTGTTTAGATTACTAATGTTATCACTAAGGAGGAAAGCAGAGAAAATATACTCTAGAAAACCAAGACTCAGAATTTGTTAGCCAAAAAACAGTCACATACCACATAACATTTTGATTAAAGGTGAACTCCATACATAATAGTGGCCTTATAAAATTATAATAGAGCTAAAACATTCCTACTGTCTAAGGATGTTAGAACCTTCACACCATCACAGCACAACACATTTATTACTCAGATATTTGTGGTGATGCTAGAATAAACAAACTTACTAAGCTGCCAATTACCTAAAAGTCCATTTATAGTTTCAGTGTTTAGCATCTGAAGATGTCAACACTCTATATAAGAATATAAAAGCAGGCCAGGTGACGTGGCACATATCTCTAATCCCAGCACTCAGAAGGCTAAGGCAGGAGGATCACTGTGAGTTCAAGTCCAGCCTGGTTTACAAAGTGAGTTCAAGGGCAGCCTGAACTGCATAATGAAACCATGTCTCAAAAAGAATATGCATATATACATATGCAAAAAATGCTATCTATCATTTTTAGGTATGTTTCAATACACAAATACCATCATACAACTGCCTATAGTAATCTGTATAGGTATATGCTGTACAGATTTGAAGCCTAGGTTGCAGCAGCTACATATGTACAATAGGCTACAACATCTAAGTCTGTATAAATACACTACGATGTATGTTGAAGAACACTTTCATGTCTCTAATTCAGAACTTTCCTCTCCTCTAAATTTGATGTAATCTAGTAAATGCTTTTTTTTTTTACTTAACGTCTTTTAAAACAGGGTCTATGTAGTTTGGGCTAGTCTTAAACTCACTATGTAGCCCTGGTTGGCCTCAAACTTGCAGCAATCCTCCTGCCTCAGTCTCCTGAGTGCTGGGATTAATGGCATGGATTAATACCAGGCCACGCCAATTTAGTGAATGCTTCTTCTGAAATGCAGAATTCTCATACAAGGAAGTTAGATTTTTGTAACTAAACTGTCAAAATTAGAAATTGTTAATTTCTGTTAGTCTCTTCTTTTCTAGATAGAACTAACTTGTTAACAAGAACTTCTGAAGAAGTTTCATGAGTCTGGTGTGGTGGTGTATACTTGTAATTCTAGCACTTGAAAGGCTGAGGTAGGAGGACTGCCATAAGTCCAAGGCCAGGCTGAGCTATACAGTGAGACCCTGTCTCAAAAAAAGAGAAAAGTTTCATAAAGCTAAGAACATATGTTGAAGAAGAGAAAAGTGCAGAAGATTTAAACTTTGATACCTATTGGAATGGTACTTTTTTGTTCTGTTTTGGTTTTTTTGGACAGAGCCTTACTATGTAGTTTAGGCTGATACTGAACTCACTGTATAGTCCAGGCTGGCCTCAAACTTGCAATGATCTTTCTGCCTCAGCCTCCCAACTGCTGGGATTATAGGTCTGTGCCACCATTCCCGGCTTGGAATAATTTTTTTCAGTGAAAATAACAATGTATCTTTAATATTTGATAAATAAATGTACCAAATTTTATTACAGCAACTATTTTTTGGTGGTGCTGGATATCAAACTCAGGGCTTCCACATGCTAGAAAAGCATTCTACTAATGAGCCATAACCCCCGTTCAATTAACTTTTTAAAAATCGAGAACCTTGCCAGATGTGGTGGCACATGCTTATAAACCCAGCCCTTGATAGGCTAAGGCAGAAGGATGATGAGAGGTCATTCTGGATTACATGAGGAGTTTGGAGCCAGCCTTGGCCATAGTGAGAACTAGTCTCAAAAAACAAAATGAATTTAAACACAACAAAAAATTGAGAACCTTGGCTTTAGTAAAGATAGTCTCTTAACAAAAAACGTTAATGGTAATGGTAGAAAGAAAGAAGAGGATGGGGGCCTCTGTTCTCAATTATGACCAACTTGTTGAAATTATTTACGTTGTGATGAAATTAAATACGATTCCAGATGTAGTGGTACATGCCTATAATTCCAGCACTTGGGAGGCTAAGGCAAAAATGTTGGGTTTGAGGCCAGTCTGGACCACAATACTGAGACCTGTCTCAAAAATAACTAAAAGGAAGAACAGAAGAAATCAAGTACGATTAGCAGTTTCAAGACCTACTAAACTCATATTTAAACACACAGATGAACATATTCCAATGTTGAACACAAATTATGTCTGATTTATCCCTGACTGTTTCTTTCACTAATCTCACTGTAAATTCTAAAACATAGAAACCAAGATGACCAACTGGGGATTTAGCTCAGTGGGTCAAGGGCTTGCCTGGTAAGTGTGAGGTCATGAGTTTGATCCCAGTACCAAATACAAACAAACAATAAAACAAAAAACTCAGATGACCTTCAGACATTCTGCACACTGATCTACATATCACTAATGACACATTTTGATAGAGAATAGAATTTTTTAAAAAGATCATTTATCGAAGATTAAGTGGCCTTTGAGGTAGAAAAAGTAATTTAAATAAGACTTTTAGCGCTGTTGACGACTGACTGACTCTATCTACAAGAAGGATGTTAGAAACACTAAGTGAAAACTGAAAGATTATGGCAACATCTCCCCAGTTTCCTTTTCTCTCGGGTGGTGGATAATGAAACATATGTAGTATGAGGTTACGATGCTGTCACATAACACAGGAAAGCTGAAATATTCTAGAAAAACTCATGTGATGAACTCTTAGAGAACAAAGAGACTGTAATATTTTTATAACTGAGGAAAAAACAGTAGACTTAACTATGCTATTTCTATTCTTCAGGATACTATAAACCACTCTAGATAACTTTTCCTTTTTCCTATTCCCTGCTCCCCAAATAAATCCCAAAGCAGAAGATGGATAGATGTGGTACAAACAGGACTGAGGCAGTATAGTATTAGTGGTCAAAACACAGACTTTGGAAATGTAACACTGATCTCTGAATCCTGGCTGTAGCACTCATTTGTACATGACTGGGTGAGTTACTTTGCCTCTAAGTACAGCAATTTGAATAGTAATTGTATCTAATTACCTCACTGGAATTAACTGAAAATTACCAAGTGTTTAGAGCAATGTCTTTAAACTATATAGGTGTCCACAATCACAAAATAACATTACCACTGTCAAAAACAAAAAAACTTTTACTTTGCTTAAATTGACATATGACCATTTTTTTCAGGTTTTAAAAATATAAACTCCAAAATTAAAGAAGGTCTTTTTACTTACAATTTACAAATGAGTTCTGCAGAAAAAACTAAGAAACTTGCTAACCTCAGTAACTCAATTAGAAAGTAGTTCAATATACAAATATGCAATAATCTGACTATTGTCTAGACTTTATGTGTAGAAGATTTTTATTTTATTCGGTAGTTACTGAAGTTATATTCTAACAAAAAGGTACATTATCAGGTAAATAAAACTTTATGTATGTATATTTTAATCACTTAAAATCTTAGAAATGAAGTAAAAAATTTGATGAAGAAAAAATATATTAATGCAACAACAGTTGTCTTCAATTAATTTGACCATAAGCCACTCACTTATCCAAGCATTAACTATAACATCATTTAACCTATGAAATGATTAGTACTGTTATGACACTCTACAGAAGAGGAAGCAGTTTAGGGCAGTACTGAATAACTTGAAAGAAGTCATACAGCTCCTAAGTGGCAAAACTGACATCCAATTTGAGTTTTATCTGATAACAAAGCCTAGCCTTTAACCCCAATTCATGTTGCTCTAAAACAATAGACATTTTATTTGATCCCAGGAATTGAAAACTGTTTTAATTCAATTGTCTACCCCAACATCTACAGTACAAAGCTGATAAAGACTAATTAAGGGGCATCTCATGTAGTCTCTTTTTTGGGGGGGGAGGGGGGTACTAGTAATTGAATTCTTGACCTCTCACTTACCAGGTAGGCATTTGTGCTGTTCAACTATACCCCTGCCATCATGTAGTCTTAAAACAAGGTATGGGACAGATACAGGGGTCTCAATCATACTACAATGAAATATGAAAATATATGTACTCATATTACTGAGCTGAATTAGTGAAATAGTATTTTCTCTATCTTAAGAGAAATTATTTCTCTAGCCTGAAAGTTAAATTCAGTTATTTTGCTGTTTTTTATTTATAAGACCATGCTGAAATCAAGCGCTAAAGGAATTATATATGACAGTTCAGAACACACAAGTAAATAAAATTTTAGGCATTGATTACAATAATTCTACAAAACCTTCTCAAATTTAAAACTCAGAATGAAAAAAATAAGCTTTATATTACATATAAAACAATTTAAAATTTCTAAACATATCATAACATTCATATCCTTTTAGGCAGCATATTTGTGTCAAAAAAATTTCTGCAGTAAAGGTTTTAAACTGAAAATAACCTGATAAATTAACCTCATCACTCAAAAATTTGGTGCATTACAAAAAATTGCCAAAATTCAACTAAAGACTCAACATTATATACATACGTGCACACGTGCGCGCGCGCGCGCACACACACACACACACACTTTTAACAAACAAGTGGTTATAACATTAGGCAAATCTGGACAGTTTCTTAGAATCTATGATAAAATGACCTGACCTATATTCTACATGCCTTTCTCAAAGTATATTCTCAAGATGATAAACAAATGTTATTTACAAACAATTTTCATAGTCGCATTTTTTGGAAATCACTAGTTTGTTTTTGCCCTGAATTTTTCAAACCCACTGATTTTAACTACATTAAATATAATTTCCGGAGATTTTTCTGTTTATTTTGTTTGGTCTAATTATTTTTTGCAGTGTGGGGGTATGAATCCAGTACTTTACACCACGCTACATCCCTAGCCCTTTTAATTCTTTAATTTGAGATAGGGTCTCACTAAGTTGCCATGTTATACATGTTGGGCCTACATTTGTGATTCTCCTGCTGGTGGCTACCAGAATGCTGCAATTACAGGTGGGCACTACCATCCCGGGGTATAATTTCTGTATTTTAAAAATTTTAGAAAATGTGTGTGTAGCTACTATCAGAAGTATACAAGATTCACTATATCTTTACTAACAGAGGGCTAATTTTAAAATATACAAATACTTCATATACTGAAATGTGAGTTTAAAAAAACTGAATTCAATATTTTATTCGGATACTTCTGCAGTTGATCAGTTTCTCTTGTTTTTAATCACTGCATTTCTTCTTATGAAACTGATTTTATCTATTCATCCATTATAGTCTTTGCGTAGTAGCAATTTATATGAAAACATTAAGTTTTGGCCCTACTTTCTACAAAGATTTTCTCCATGCTTGTTGCTTGTTTTAATTCTTTCTGTTAATATTCAGAAATTTGAATTTCAAACAACATATTTTTCTTATTAATTTCTTATGTATTTTTTATATGCTGAATGTCTTCTACTATCTAGAAATATGATAATCATATTTATATCTAGGGTTGTTTTTTTTTTTTTTTTTTGAGACGGGTCTTACTATGTAGTTCAGGCTGGGCTTGAACTCACTATGCAGCCCAGGCCTGCCTCAGCCTCCCTAATACTGAGATAATAGGCATGCGTCACCACATGTGGCTTATATCTGTTTTATAGCACAGTTTTATTTAAAAAACAAAAAATGAAATGCTTTAAAATGCTTTTATGTTCTTTTATTCTGAAAGTAACATGCTATGGAGAAAATGTGAAATATATAGAGCTACAAAGTTTAAAAATCAGAAGTCCATGTTCCTCCAAATTTTAATCAAGAGGTAACAACTATTTCAGGTATTGCTTTCTATGCATATATAAAAACACAGTCAAAACTTACTAACATTTCACCACTTCTCATCACCTCTTAGCTTTTCCCTAATAAAGAGCAGTGAATGATAAAGATACAATATATTATTAGCAAATCTAACACATTCCTCAAAATTCTAAGACAATTACAGAACCCATTATTCAAGAAATCAGAATTCAAAGACCTGGTAATTTATGAAACACTATTTTTGAAATGCTGGCTTATTTTTAATAACTTCAGACAACTCAAAATAGCAATATTATTCTCAATATCAAGGATACAAATCAAATATTACAAACATAAAAGCTAGTAACTTACTTGGGATACACTGGTTCATAAAGGTACTTGTCTCCTCTTGAAGATGTAATATGAAAAAACAAGATGTAGCCATTTGCCGTCTGAAAGAGAAATTTTACCAATCATGAATTAAAGATTAAGGTTTGGACTATCATCTTAAATTTTAATTTTATATGGTCTCACTTTGAGAATAACCTCACTTTTAAGAAACTTCCTTTGAAAATGTTCAAATGGGAAGGGGAGCAAGAGTGATGGGAAGGGAAGGAAAAAAAAGTAGAAGGAAAAAATATAAACAAAGCTTTGGCAAATGAGGAGGGGAAGTAGGGCTAAAGGGAGAGGAAGAGAATGGGGAAAGAAAAAAAAAAAGAACCAAGATACGCTACGTACAAATTCCCTATAATGAATATGATCATTATATATATCAAAAGTATACCAATAAAATTCATTTTAAAAAAGAAACTTCCTTTAAAAGACAGCCTAATTATACAAATAAAACTTCTTTTGCTTTAATATAACCTACTGTTGGAAAGAAAAGTTTTTATAAATTTGAAAATATTTCCTAAAGATTCAATGAAATATTTCATAAGCTATTATATAGATAACTTCAAATAATTACATTATTCAATAATAGATGAACAATTACTTTGCAGAATACATGGAATGTTACAAATATTATAATATGGCAGATAATTATCCCAAAATGTAAAACAACACTACCAAATAAATAGTAACAGTATGTAAAAATGCTTGATTATCCTCAAACTTTATATTAATTTCAAAGTAGCATACATATACACTTCAAAATCAGTCTCTAGCACTCTGACTTATTTTAAAATACATCCTTTTGTCTTATTTTTCTCTCACTGCTGAGACAAAACACCCAGTACCCAAAAGTAAGGAAGAAAAGGTTTATTTAGCTCACAGTTTTTCAGAGATTTAAGTCTATAGTCAGTTGGCTCCAAAGCAGAGTGGCATTGCAGAGAGGCAACAGTTGAAGGCGGCAGAAAACAACAAAAGCAACAACAGCAAAAAGAGGGAAATAAACCTGCTTTCTCCCCTTATACTGTATGCAGGTTATACTCCCCCAGGTAGGTATAGCACTTATATCATCTCTGTGTCCTCCTCTTGTACAGGCTCAGGATGTTTATAAAGTGAGAACTCTGGGCCCCTGTTTGAGTCACTTAGTAAAGTTTCTAAACTTAAATTGACATAAGGAACAGTATCTTAGAGCACTAAGCCACGTCCTCTATACCTAGGATGTAAAACTGAATTCCTTAGTTAAGTTTTTAGACTTCTTAAACTGACACAATATATCAATAATTACTATCACCCCTCATTAACTTGGAAGCCAGATACATTCCTCTAAACCAGTTTTTAGATACAACTTGATCATTATAACCCAGGTTTAACAATCTTTAAGAACAAGTAATAAGTCTATCAACATCATATTATATTATCATCATAACATTCTGCCGCTGGCCCCCCAAAAGACTCATGCATATCCTTTTATGTGAAAGGCATTTAGTACATCTCTAACAGTTGCCAAACTCCTGACAGTTTTAGTGTTAGGTTTTCACCAGTCATGGCACCATTACGTTAGGTTTTCGGCGCAATAAGAAATAAGATATAAAATAAATATAGCCTGTATTCCAAGGACGTGGAGAGAAGTCCCTGACTATAGACAGCCTGGCATTCTCTGACCAGAACGTGCGGTAGGGGATGGTGATGCACAAGTTACTGACTGGGACCCCTTTTGGCACCACTGGGAAAGGAAAAAGGAAGCTGTCACAGGGGAAGGAGGAGGTGACCTCAAGGTAAACAAGCTGTTTGGTCCTGCCTCCCATCCCAGCTTATTCTAGGGCAAAACTCTTTCATTTAGCACTGCTGAAAAGTCCAAGTCTCAAGTCTCCTCTGAGATGTCAGGCAAACTCTTAGCTGTAAGTCCATGTATAAATGAAAAGCACTTTTATTTAACAATGGCACAAGATAAACAATTTGATTTTAAAAGTTATAAACAGGGGACTACAAAGAATTGGGACCAAAATAAGTCTAATATTCAGCAGGGCAAACATTAATTAAATTCTGTAGCCTCATGTGTAGCATCCAAGATAATCTGTGGCAAATTATGAGCTTCAAAGGGCTTGGGTGCCTCCCCTCATGTGGCACTTCTGGTGGTTATAGCTTTTCTCTTGGACCCACTCTGCTCCCTCCTAGCAGGTTTTCTCAGACAATCCATATTCCTGTATTCTCCAAATTTCTGGGGTCTTCACTGCACTTTTGGCTTTATCCTCACAGCTTTACATAGTGCTCTCTCAGGGCACACTGCCTGGCCTTGTAGGCCTTCTTAAATCTGGGTAGAAGCCTTTTTAAACCAACAACTTTTGCACTTTGCATGCACCTAAAACCAGCATCATGTGGATGATGCCAAGGTCGGCTGTCAGCTGGAGAAGTAGCCAGGCTTTCCTCTCTTGGTTTTAGACATCAAGTGCCTGGATAACTGGGTGTGGATGACCACCTTGAAAGAAGAGCAATTATCTCTATTTTGGCCAAACATAGGCCTTATTTCTATGTATTGATAAGTACAGAGCTGGCTAGGACTTTTCCTTATCCCTCAATTGGTTTTAAGCAGTGCAAATCAGTCTAGCCAAGGTCTTTGAAGCAAGGTGATGGGTCAGTGTTGCCCCACTCTGTAGCTCCCAAGAAGCATGTGTGAGCCAGGTGAGAGTGAGAGTCCCACTCCATGCTGTTGGCTGGGTTCAAGCCTTGAGATAAGATGCTATGACTTTCCAGAGCATAAAATATTACACAAGGAGCTGAAGCATCAAACCCAAAACATTAGATATGAACTTGAATTGTTATGCAGATTACTCTTCCCGCATATCTCTCTGCATAATATACAGGTGACTTCAAGCCATCTACCTAGCCAAACTCACAGCACACATGTACTTCTCCTCTCACAATCACTAAGCCCTGAGCCACTCCCCTTATGGAGAATTAATAAAATCTGGTCCATGCTTTTGTTTTGGTTAACCATCACCCTAGCTGGATTTAGGACCTCTTTGGCTCCCCACAATTACAAATGTGCTTTAGTGTCTTTATTCTTGCTGTGGGTTGCACTGGAAGTGGTAGATTGGTAATTAACACACTAGAATTCCAGTAACTTTTCCTTGGGATTATGAACATAAACTTCCTAGACCATGACAACAACCAGGAAGGGCTCTCTACAGCTGGGCACTCTGAATCCAATTTTGAGGAACAAATTTTCTATGCTGTCGCCATTGTGGAACATGGTACAGCTGCTGCCACTGTTGAACATGGTACTCTGCAGCTTTCTCCTCAAAGCAATGTCTTTCACTTTTGCAGTTTTGAGGAAACCATGGGGACTTGCTCCTTTTTGTGATGTCCTCAAGCTACATATACATGTTTCTTCTCAGTAACCAAGATCTCCTCTCTTCTATCTTTGCAGGCCACAGCTTTACTGGAGCTTCCTTTCTGGACAAACTCATAATGTTTTCAATTATCCTGCTGGGCTCTTTGCAACTGATTCTCAACATAGATCTTGCTAAAAGCCCCTAACAGTAGCCATGTCGCAGGCTCAACACCTGACTGTCTTGAAATTTCTTCTGTCAAATTATTAAATCCACAGCCCTTAATCTCAGTTTTAGGCAAAGACTCTGAACAAGAGTAAAATGGAAACAAAATTTCTGCCAAACCATAACATACATCATCTGGGCTCCAACAGCCTGTACAGTCCTCCTTCACATCAGAAACCTCCTAAGCCTGGTCTTTATTGGTTTCCTGGTCGTCTGAGATCTGACAAGAATCTCCCATACAGAACAGCCTAAGGCATTCCAGCTCTACACTTTTAGGTGACATCTCTGAACCTTTTAAATCTCTTTCCACAGGTGATTTCCAAAGGCTCTTAAACCACATGGTCAATTACTGCAATGACCCCACTCCTGGTACCAAATTTTGTCTTACTTTTCTCTCATTGCTGAGACAAAATACTTGATGTCCAAAATTAAAGAAAAGTTTATTTAGATTACAGTTTTTAGAGATTTCTGTTCATAATCAGCTGGCTCCAAAGCAGGGTGCCATGGCAGAGGGGCAACAGTTGAAGGCAACAGAAGACAGCAAAAACAGTAACAGCAAAAGGAAGGAAATAAGCTTCTTTTTTCCCCTTATACCGTATGCAGGTTACATGGCCCTCAGGTGGGTGTAGCACTCATACAATCTCCATGCCCTCCCCTTGTACAGGCTTAGGATGTTTATCAAGAGAGGACCCAGGCACCCTGCTGAGTCACTTAAACTTATAAACTTCTCCAACTGACACAATAAACATCCTCCTCCAGCAATAAAGGCATGTCCCTCACACCCTAGGATGTAAAACTGCTGAGTTAGCTAAGCTTTTAGACTTCTTAAATTGACAGTGTATCAAAAATTACACCTATGATACCCTAGAAAAACAAATCTTTAACTTCCAAAATTGAACATCAGCTAATTAAAGCAAATCTCTAAGTTTCAAACTGTGAACATTCAAACATCAAACCTGAACATTATGTTATCTTTAGAACAGAAACTGCATTAAAAACAAATAGTGCTATTATATGATCATGGCATAATTTGTGATTTGTGAAGTTCAACCATTTCACATTTATATAAATAGTGTATTAAGAAGAAGAACATAAGGCATTTCTAACCAAACAATTTCAAATGTAAGTATGAAACATCAAATGTTTTCCACAAAGTTATTTTATACTAATAGTAAAATCCTATCATTTTAGAGTTGGTTGGGTATCTACCCAAAGCAGAACCAAAGAAAATAAAAAGTTATTCAAGGCTTCAAATTTCTTTCCAGTACTTCCTGTTTTTCACTTAAAAGACAGAGGAAAATACTTTCTTCAGCAGAGCCAAGTTTGTCTTTTAACTAGAAATTTTACTATTTTATATGCAGTCTCAAAAACTATAGTTCAATTTATTAGCATACGAAAGAAAAATAATAAAGACAATTTAGGTGAAATCATCTTTCTAATTCTTTATGGGCAATTTTATGTTCTTACCATATGGAGAACACTGAAGCAAATGGAAAATGGCTTCAAATCAAACAATAACAAACATCAAACACATATACAGAATGACTGTTCAAAATTTTAAGCTTTGGTACCTTATTTGGGCTGGAAACCAAATGCAGTGTGGGCTTATACTAAAAGGTGGATAACACTAATAAAGAAATTTTATCCACAATATTAACCACTCAAGGCCAGAAGTTCAATATTTCAGAGTACCAAGTAATGATAACACATTTGGAAATCTGGTACGTGCTAGGATCATCCAGCATAGATGTGGGTTCTACTGCCTCCTTTGTCTATCAGTGGAGAATCACCCTGAGTTGGGTACTACTACAAAACTGTAAATTCCAGAAGACGACTAGTCTTGAAATCACAGCAAAATCATTTTTTCTTTTTTGCCTTTTGTCTTGTTTTTCCATGAGTATAAACAATGGTTTTAGGTTTTTTGTTTTGTGCGGCTGTTTTTGTTTCTTCTTTCTTCCTCTCCTGTCTTATGAGTTTCCAAAAGCTTGGGTAATCTTCCTTCGTCACTTCAGCTTTGCTCTTGGTCTCTTTCTCTTTATTTGTCCATGTTCCCTCTTATCCCTTTAAAATTTTCCTCCCCATGAGGGTAAAATCATTCTACTGAGGAGATATTCACTGTACATAATTTTCTGATTTGGTTTAGATTTTGTTGTATTACTATAAAATCTTGTGCCCATAGTTAAAAGGTGACAAATTAACAATGACCACAGTTTGGTACTTTCTAGACTGTGCTTCATACTATTGTTATTACTGACTATACCACTTAGCCCAAATTACATACTTATTGTTATTAGTTCTTCTTCCTTGTATGCCAATACTGAGATTGCCTGGGGGTCATAAAATATACACTATTCCAGTACAAAGAACCAAGTACTAGACCAAATGTCAGCAACTTTATGCCCCTAATAAACTGAAGAGCCAAGATCTTGAGATAGACTCAAAAGGTAAAAGCCAGCTATGTCTAGATAATATCTCTGAAAAGTACTCATTTCTCAAAGAGGTCTTAATAGTAGAAAATAGCTAACTATCATAAGCAATTTACAAGCATCAACACAGAAAACAAGTTAAAGAAATAAAAAAGAGACATGAAAGAAAGATCTAACCCCAGACCTCCTTATTCAAGGCAATTCCAAGATCACTGAAGTGAAGAAATCAAAAGGCACCCAGCTGAACTTTATGAAATAACAAAGCACATAAAGGAGGCTCTAGAAAAAAAAACCAGAAATAATTTCATAGATCAAGAAAGAGATGATGACTATTATGAAGGATATGGTTAGTGAATCTAGAGAAGATACAGGTTGTAAAAATAGGGAGCTTTAGGAAAACTGAAGAAACAGTAAATGGCCAAGACAGGAAAGAAACATATTTCATGAAACAAATTCAAACAGATAAGGAGATTAAAAATTCTATTGAAAGTATATGTAAGCACAATCAACAAACCTGAGGACAGAACATCAGACTTAGAAGATAGGTTTAGAGTTAGTGATCATCAAAAGAAAGACTTAAAAATAGCAAGAGACCATGGAGAATCAATCCAATGGCTGCTAGACGATGCAAAGCAGAATAACTGAACTTTGAAGGGAATCAGTAAAAAATCAGAAGATAGCACCAAAAAACCTGTTCACAGAGAGCACTTCCTAAGCACTGAAAAACAGTATCACATACAGATTGAGAGGTATACTGAACTTCAATTAGTCATGAGCACAAAAACAACAAAAAACACACACCAAGATATATGATAGTTGACTGCAAAAATTCAACACAAGAACAGAATATGGGGCATCACAGTGGATAAAAAATACCCATTCTATATGTTTTTCTAATGGAAATTCTGTATTTCAGCATGGCAGTAGCTGGCTATGCATCTCAATAGCTGTGCCTGGAGAATAGAGGAAGCAATCTTTGTTCTCACTCAGGATGAACAGCAAGCTGTGTGCATGTGTGCAAAAGCATCAAATGAAGATTTTTACCCCCATAATGCTCCAAGTAACATTTTTCTGCATGTATCCCTGGACATCACAGGGGGAATAAAATATATCCAAATACCATGTCTTTGTAATGTAAACATGTATTTTACCACAGTGGAAGCTGGTGTGGCCCACAGTATCTGTACCTGGGAAAAGCAGGCATCTATGTGTATTCACCAACTTTGCAAAGGGCAAGATGCGTACAGGAGCTCCAAAGCAGCAACAGTTGAGTTTTATCAATGAAATGCTCAACACTAAATTTGTATGCATGTAGGATTTGTTTTAAAAAATGTTTTCTTTGTATTTTTCTTCTAGAATTAGCCTATGAAAAAACAAATGGCCCTTTGAGACAAAGTTGTCGTGATAGTGAAATGTAGCAAGAATTTACCAAGATATAGATAATGAAGATCTCTTTGATTCAGATGAGAAGAACAACAGCAGTGTTGAATACATATTTGACTAGTTGAAATGCAACAAAATGATCATGCATGCCTTAACAATCCATGGTTAGAACTAGATCTGAAAATATAATTAGGTTCTTGGCAAGAGTGAAACCTATTAGATGGAATGATAGCACTGTGATTTGTTGTGGAAACTTTATCACACAACATGCTATAGATGTGAAATATACAAATGATGAAAAACAAGTAAAATGTTCTATGCACAGTAAGTCATACTTGAAAATGTGTATATTATGACATCCTACTATCTGAACTGAAAGCATTCACTGGTCTGCTATACTTAGCATGACTTTCTCATGGTAATCCCAGGAATGTAAAAGAAGTGATGGGTGTGGGCTTCAGGTTTGTAGAAAAAGGATGACACTGAGATTTGGTTTCCTTCAAAATTGCCAAAGGTTTGATGACAAAACCACCCACCAAGAAAGAAAAAGAACAAATAATCTGGCTGCTATCTGCTCACTGTTTGAAATTAAAGAAGAAATTAAGACAGTTTCTACCATTAGATGATAATGCCAGTACAAACTATCAGAACTTAAGGGACACAATGAAAGAAGTCTTACAAGGGAAATTTATAGAGATGAATTCTCACAGCAAAAAAACCCAAATGAGCTAAAATAACCTCATGTTGAACCTCAAGCTTCTAGTAAAAGAGCAAGTTATACCCAGAGTATACAAGGAAAGAAATTATAAAGAACAGGGTAGAAATTAACACAACTCAGAATAACAATACAAAGAATCAATGAATCAAAGAGTTGGTTTTTCAAAATATTGTAGACAGCTAAGTCAGTTATGAATATTACAGGCAGTTAGACAGGGCTAGACCTTCACTGAAGACAACTGCAGCCAGAAGAACATTCACCGAAAACCAGGCTTCAAGAAAAAGAAGAATGACTATACCCACATACTTCCCATAGGGATGAACAGCAGTGCTTGATATTCTAAACAGACATCACTCAACCTGGGTAAGGAACTAAAACCTCCCAAGCTCATTTATTCCTGGAAAATCCATGTTCGTTCCATGTGTGCATGCTATGTGACTTGCTTTCCAATTTGTTACCATTTAATCAATGTTACCTAAGCAATTACACTTGCTGTAATCTTACTGGTTCACCTCACAACAACCTTGCAGTTTTCCATTAGATCAATATTACCTTAGCTACTATACTTGTAATCTTGGTAGTTGACTATAGTTTTGCCCCATCTTGAACTCATCTCACCTCTTGGCTTTGCTCAATAAAACACCTTTGAGAAGCAGGGTCAGTGGGGCAACCCACTTTCTAGGATCGTTTCTGTATGTCTTAGACAAAAGCTATTTTTCTCTCAATAAGTTCTTCCTACTATAAATCTCTCTTGTCCCTAGAATTCATTCCTTGATTTTATCGAGAACACGAAATTGGCATTTGGGTCATCTAGGGGATTGGGACTTATATATTTCCCTTTTATTATTTGGAGGTCCATATATCATCCCCATATTGTATGTCCTATATCAAAATGATTAAATAAAGTACATAAATCCTTAACTAACTGTATCAAAAAAGGAAAGAAAAGACTCAAATCCATGCCATTATGGAGGAAAAGGGTGAAATCACAATAGATCTTACAGAAATCCAGATCCTCCATATCTACTTTAAGAACCTGTACTCTAAATTAAAGATGAAAAATTCAGAAGAAATTGAGAGACTCCTAGATACATATGAATTACTAAAGCTGAATCAAGATACGCAAATTCTAAATAACCCAATATCAGCCTATGAAAATTAAGAGAGGGGCTGGGGATTTAGCTCAGCGGCGTAAGCACCTGCCTCACAAGCGCGTGGTCATGAGTTTGATTCCCGGTACCAATTAAAAAAAAAGAAAGAAAAAGAAAATTAAGAGAAAAAAAAAACCCAGGTCCTGACAGATTCCCTGAATTCTACAAGAAATTTAGAGAACAAATAACATCTCCTCAAAGTCTTAAATGAAAGTGAAAGGAAAGCAATACTGCCAAACTCATTCCTTGAAGCAAGCATTACCCTGATATCAAAATGAGAAGGGATCCAACCAAGAAGAACTACAGCCAAACTCCTTAATGAATGGAGTTCTAAAAATCCTCAGTAAGACACTGGCAAACAGAATGCAACAAATCATCAAGAAGATTATACACCATGACCAAGTAGGATTCATCCCAAGGATACAGAGATGGTTCGATACATGCAAATGAGTAAATATAACACATTAACAGAACCAAGCACAAAAACCAAATGATCATCTCAATAGATACAGAAAAGGCATTTGATGAAGTCCAATATTTATTCATGATAAAAATCCTTCATAAAATGGGAACTGATGCTCTTTCTCTCAATCTGATAAAAGCCATCTATGACAAACCAACAGCCAACATTATATAAACTGTCATTTCATTGCAAATTAGGAAGAAAAGAATGCCCACTATCGACACTCCTATTCAGTATAATTCTAGAAAGAGCCATAATAGTTAGACAAGAAAAAGAAAAGGAATAAAGAAAGGAAGAAATTAAATTTTCATTATTTGCAGGTGACATGATACTGTACCTAGAGGACCCCCAAAGCCTCAATCAAAAGATTCCTAGATTTAATAGTCAAACTCAGCAGTGTGTAGTAGGATGCAAACTCAACATTCAAAACTCAATAGTATTTCTATACATAAATACCAAACTCAGAGAGAGAAATGAGGGATACGATACTATCAAGAAAAAGAGAAATCAATTTAACAAAGGAAATAAAAGTTCTTTCATTGAAAACTTTACATTGTACTCTGAAAAAGGAGACTGAAGAGGATATCAGAAAGGGAAAGCTATCCCTGGTTCTTGGATAGACAGAACCAACATAGTGAATATGGTCATACTTCCAAAATTGTTAAACAGATTCAATGCAATGCCAATCAAAATAACATGCATCATAGACCTAGAGAAAACAACCCTAAAATTCATTTGGAACTTGGAGAAACCTAGAATAGCAAAAGCAATTCTGGGCAACAAAGGCACAATCTCTTATTTCAAATTATATTATAAAGTGATAACAACAGCATGGTACTGGCAAACAGACCAGACGATCAGAGGCACAGAACAAAAGATGCAGAAACAAAATTCCAAACACCCTCAGCCACCTTATCTTTGACAAAGGAGGCAAACAACATGCTTCAAAGAAAGCCGCCTCTTTAATAAATGGTGCTGGGAAAACTGGCTTTACACATGCCATCTATTAAACCTAGACCTTTCTATCTCACCATGCACTAAACTAAAATCAAAACAGATCACAGATATAACAGAAACAGTTTGCTGGTAGAAGAAATTGGTAAAACTCTTAAAGACACTGGTATATACAAAGACTTTTATGAACAAAACCTCGACCGCACAGGAAATATTAAAAAGAATCAACAACTGGGATCTCATCTTATTAAAAAGTATTAGCACAGCAAAAGAAACTACCAAGAGAAAGTAAAGAGACAACCGACAGAATGGAAAAAAGTTTCTACTAGCTACTCCCCAGACAAAAACACCAATATATAGTATACACAAAGAACTAAAAAAATCAGACCCTTCAAATTTAAAGACCCAATCCAAAAATGGGCATCTAAAATGAATAGACAGTTCTCAGAAAAAGTATGAACAAATAAATGTAAAAATGTTCAACATTTTGGGCAAGAAATGTAAATTAAAACACTAAGATTCCATCTCACTCCACAAAGAATGGCTATCAGCAAGAAGTCAACCACTAACAAATGCTAGTGAGGCAATGAGCAAAAAGGAACCCTTCTCCACTGCTGGTAAGAGTGTAAACTGGTACAACACAGAAACCAGTAAGGAAATTTCCCCAAAAAACTACAACTAGAAGTTCCACTTGACTATTCCCCTTCCTAGTACTTCCTGAAAGTTAAAAGCATACCACAGCAATATATGCACACTCAAGTTTACAGCAGCACAATTTATAATTTATAATAGCCAAATCTTGGAAACAGCTTAGCTGCGTATCAACAGAAGAATGGATGAAGAAAATGTGGTTTTTTAAATACAATGCAGTACTACTCTGTCATGCAAAGGATAAAACTAAGATTTTTTTAGGTAAATGGATACACCTAGGGACAATACTTTTAAGTGAAGTAAATTGAACACATTTGTTTAAATATTGCGTATGTTCTCTTGTGTAAGAAACTGAAAGTGTAAATAAGGACCAAAATGGATGACAGGCATTGGGAAGTAGGAATAAAATGTTCCAAATGGAAGAGAAGAAGGGAAAGAGAAGGGTAAAGGGTTAAAAAAAAACAAAAAAACAAAGTTTTACAAATAAGGAGGGGAAGAAGGGTTGAAGGGAAGGGAGGGAAATGGGGAAAAAAAGAAGACTCAAAATATGTTATGTACAGATACAAATTCCCCATGATGAATGTGATCACTATGTGTATCAAGAGTAAAAATAAAATTAAATTTTAAAAATTAAAGACAAGTCTATGAACTGAAAAAATTATTATTAAGACAACAATGAGCCAGGCACAGTTACACTCACTTGTAATTCCAGCACTTGGTATACTGATGTAGGCAGATAGTCACAAATTCAAGGCCAGACTGCATTATATAGGTGAGTTGAAGGCTATTCTGGACTGTACAGCAAGACCCTGTCTCAAAAGACCAAAATAAAAAACAAAACAAACAAAAAAACCTCCCAAACAACAAGTGATCTACAATGCAATCCCTATTGTTATGGCTTTTCCCTAGATACTCCCCCAAAGCCTCATGTGCTCACAGATAGGGCTTTTTGGAGGTGGCTGGCTCTAGGGCAGTGGTGGCAGACATTTCAGTGATAACAAATGGCAGGGTGCAGTGTGTGTACCACAGATTTGCCATCACTGATTTAGGGTGTGTGAATATGGATTATGGGTGTGTGATAAATAAGTCAGTCCACTGACTGGTTTAGCAGCGTATCTCTGGGTATGGAAATGGAAGCCCCACGTTGGTTGATGGGTGACAACTAACAGGCTTACAGCCTGAATGATATAAAGGAAGGCTTGCTGTTCTGCTGCCTTCTGCTTGCCATGTCATGGATTATCTCTCCTCTGTAATGCCTCTCTTTCATACCACTCTGCTTTGGAGCCAGTGTCAGGTATTATCTCCCAGCAATAAAAAAAGTAGCCAAAGCACCAACCAATATCCATTGGTATGTTTTACAGTATAAGAAAAACTATTTCTAAACTTCATAAAGTGATTAAATGACCTGGTATAACTAAACTATCTTGAAGGAGAAGTGTGAAACTGAAGTGATATACTTCTTTATTTTAAAACCTACTTACAGAGCTATAGTAATTAAAATAAGGATAGACACATAGAATAATGAAATAAAATGTCCAGAAATAAACTCAAAAGGCAATGGCCAAATGACTCCCCAAAAGGGTACCAATATCATTTAATGAGAAAAAAATAGTACTTCAATATATGGTATCAAGACAGTTGGATATCGAATACACAAATAAAGCTAGACTCTTAGGCCATCTAAAAAATTAACTCAGACTAAATCAACCTAGACTTAAGAGCAAAAGTTATAAATCCCTTACAGGAAAATATGGAGGAAGAGCTTTATGGCACTATACTTGACAATGATTTTTGTATATGACAACCAAAGCATATGCAATAAAAAAAATACATTTTCAAAATTATCTTTTGTACTTCAATGGATCATAGGAAGAATCTTTTTTTAAAATTTTATTTAAAGAGAAAAAACAAAAAAGAAAACAACCAAACAAAACAGAAAAAGGATAGCAACAATACAGAATTCCAAAGGCAAAAAAATGAAAGAACCACAAGAACAACAAAACAAAAACAAAAACAAAAACAAAAACATTAAGAAATCGTCACTTGATAGGTTACATACTGTCATCATTGGAAATAGTTGTTCAAGTTACAAAATTAAAGCACACAAAGTAGACATTCAAACAGTGAGACTATTAACAGTTCTGCTCAACAATCCAACAAAAACAGTAATGTGGTCATCTATCTTATACACACATTCATACATATATACATACATTCAGTTATATCCTTTAGAGCACTTTCTTTTCCCCTCTTTTATTTATATATATATATATTTTTTAATTTTATTTTAAAGGGGGTAAAATTAAACACAACAAAACAGAAAAGAACAGGACTTAAGAAAGCATAAATTTCAAAGCTATACAACCAGGGATCTTCACTATCTGTCATATTGTCTCTCGTTTTCTTCCAAATGGTTGAATGGTTATCCATATCTTTGCATATGGGGAGCTCATACTAAATACCATAGCCAATTTTTTCACAAGATGTGTAGTTAACTGGCTCCCACTTGCTGGGGGGGGGGGGAATGGGACAGGACAACATGAGATGTGTGATTCTCAGCCTGCGCACCAGCAGGATTACAGCTGCCCCCCAGAGAGGGGAAGAGTTCCTTTTCTCCCGGCACCCCGAGTCAACTGCATGGTGCAGGTCCCAAGGCACCAGGATCTCTCTCCTTCAGTCTGCTGAAAGTCAGCCACACTCCCAGCCGCCCCCCAGAGAAGGGTGGAGCTCCTTGTTCTCCCGGCACCCCGAGTCAACCACATGGTGCAGGTCCTGACACACCAGGGTCTCTCTCCTTTAGGCCGCCAAAAGTCGGCCACACTCAGCAGCTGCCCCCCAGAGAGGGAAGGAGCTCCTTGTTCTCCAGGCACCCTGAGTCAACGGCACAGTGCTGGTCCCAATGCACCAGGGTCTCTCTCCTTCAGGCCACCAAAAGTCTGCCACACTCTCAGCCACCCCCAGAGAGGGAAGGAGCTCCTTGTTCTCCCGGCACCCCGAGTCAACCTCATGGTGCAGGTCCCAACGCACCAGGGTCTCTCTCCTTCAGGCCTCCAAAAGTCTGCCACACTCTCAGCCGCCCCCCAGAG